>PYAF01002382.1:471304-493208 GCA_007407185.1 Glycine tomentella
GAAAAATAAATCAATTAAATGTGTTATAAATATTAAGATTGTGATTGTGTTAACCAATAATTAATTAATTATTTTTAATTTCAAATTGCAAACTATAATTTATTAATTGAGTTAAATTTGGAATTGAAATATTAAAATATATATTATGCAAGTTATTTAAATATTTAAAATATTATTTTATTATTTGGTTATTAAAGTGTGGAAGGAGAAATAAAAATCAATTAAATGTATTATAAATATTAAGATTGTGACTGTGTTAATCAATAATTATTTAATTAATTTTTATTTCAAAATTAAAATTATAATTTATTTATCGATTAAATTTGGAATGAAAAAAAAAATGTTTGACATCCTTTTATTAAAGTATGACACATGTGTTGATAGTCACACTTAGCAACTATCTTTTATATAATATATAATATATGATATGATATATTGATCTAGATATCACTATTCACTTGAGCTTTTTTTATTATAGTGAAAAATCAAAATTTAAGATTTAATGAAAAATTAAAGCAATTTAAAAATGAAAGAATGAAATTATTAAACCAATGATTAAATCTGCAGTTATTATTTATTTAATTTAATTAATTAATTAATTAATGAATTATAATTGATTTAATTACATTTAATTCGAGAACGAGTCAAAGGCGACCATGTAACAGTTTCCAATTATATAAAACCTTCTTTTATATATATATATATATATATATATATAGATATATATTATAATCTAAACTTTTTATATAATAATAAAGATCAGTAGAATTTTGATATATAAAAATTCATATGAACAGCCTTACATTTAATAAGCAAAAATTGCATTATAATTTTGAGTAAAAATATTAAAGTTAATTGTTTAATACTTTTAATATTTTCTATAATTAATACTGTAAAATAAAAAATATATTAATGTAAATACTACATTGAAAACATTATATGCTACATCAATACTTCTTTTAAAACCTAATTTAATATGATCTACTTATATATATATATATATATAAGAGTCAATTAATCTCAACAACCATTAGTAAAATAAATAATTTCAACCATAAAAGTCAATCAATCATTATAAAAAAAGTTCACTACATGTTTAGAATTTGGCATAAAATGTAGTTTAGAAAAGAAAAAAAAAATCTCTCTATATGAAAATACTATTTTGTTAAGAAATAGTGAATTCTTAAGTTTTATTTCATATTCCCAAACGTTATATGAATCCATTTCCTATTCACTACATGCAACAAACCAATTTAGTATAATTTTCATTTGCGCTTAAAGTATTTGCTGATTGACTATTAAGCCATATTTAAAAGACTTGGGACTAAATAAGAAGAATATCTTCTAGGCCAAAGTTTACTCATGTACCCACAACCAATACGTCAAAAAAAGGAAGAAGAAAAAAAGTGATTAAAAATTCCAATATAATACATTTTGGCTTAATAACTAATTTGTAAGTTATCTAGGATTAATTAAGTCCATTTAATTTCTAAAGTCCAAATTAAACTAAGTTAATTTTCATTATCCTTATATTCAACATTGTTATGAATATGGATTTGAGTCTAACTCAATCTCACTAAACCAATTTGTATGATGAGGATTACTCTTCACTTATATACTCTATATCAATAATATCTTTAGTCGATATGAGATTTCAACACATCGCCTTTTGTCCACATCTATCTGCCACAATATGGGACTTCAACACACCCTTATTTGCTCACAACTACCACCATCACAACTAAGGTGACTAAGACCGACTCCAATTAAGGTGGCTTTCAAACACTTTCCTTCGTGCTCAAGGCTATCCGCCTAGAGTGTGATAAGTACAAAAACTCACCAATGAATCTAGGATAGGCCTAATAGCAATTGGTTTTTTTTTTGTAACGATATATATCTATAAAAGAAGGATATATGTTATGTAGAGGAGCTTCTTTAATATTTTATTCATCTTCATTACAAGTTTTATGGACAAACTTGAAAGTCTCCTTCATAGGACTCCTCTCTCATCTACAATGGTTAGGTGGGGTGATTCTTTTCATCTAAAAAATCTCTATTTATAAATTTAACATCCTAATGATAATATCTTTAAATCTAAACAATATCCTAGAGATAGTATCATTTAAATCTATGCAATATCCCAGAGATTTGAAATGAGAAATTTGAATTGTTTCCCAATAATCTTTACCTTAATTAAAATTTCCAAACTTCATCTTCAATGTCTGTCATCATGGATGCTCGTCAAAATCACGTTATTGCTATGCAAACTTTGGTATGTCTCTCGCATATGTTATGTGAGTAGTGGATGGTCTCAATTTGTTGACTTGTACTGCCAAAAAATCACCATCGAAAAATGCCACTTGACTTCCACATCACCAAGAAGACAACTTCCTCAAGCTTCAATACTTTTCTTTTATGTGATCACCAAGTTGCAGGAACAATTAGCTCTGATGTCACTCAACCTACAAAACGATTTGTAAGGTGAGGGTTGTCCCTCACTTATATACTACTTTAGTCTTATTACTAGTTGATGTGGGTTCTCTAATACACCCATTCACGCCGAGGACATAACATGTTGAACATGAAGTTTGCAAGATTGGGCATTTGCAGTAATTTGATAATGGTATAATAGAGGGTGTCACAATAGGTCTGATAAAAAATCAATAGGATAGACTCTGATGCCATCTTAATAAAAAATATGGATTATAGGTTTAACTCAATCCTACAACATCGACGTATAAGGCGAGGGTTGTCCCTCATTTATATACACTATTTTGGCCTTATCACCGGCCAATGTGAGATCTCCAACGAACATGTTCCTAAAATATGCTCCATCAAGTTTGCCTTGAAGTTGTTGATGACTCTATCTTTGACAATTAAGTGTTCTCCTAAGTAGGTACATTACTAAATAATTTTTTGTCATTCCCATCAATAAAAAAAGGCATGATTTTTACTCTAAAAGCATTTAAGTTCTTTGTTCTAGAACCTTCTACATGTATGGCGTATAATTTGTTGGCGTTTAACATTTAAAATTAGATAATCATCAATTGTTTATATGAAATATTCATATAGCAATTAATTGTCACCCACTATTCAATTTTGTTAAATAATACATCGTCGCCTACTATTTGATCCAAAATCTTCTCTAAAATACCTTCTTCCATTTTTTTTCTTTTTAGTTCACCTACTAGTTTCAAGACTATTTAAGAGATGCCTTTTTTAAGTTTGTAACGCCCTATTTTTATGATTCACTTCCCTCAAATATCACTTCCCACTCATTAGTGCCTCTACCTTGGATTTCACTATTTGCTCATCACTGTTAATTTGAGACTTAGCCTTGGATCTCACTCGTTTCTCCTCTATCTCCTTAAAGCAAATGAAGAAAAAAAAGGTTAACTTATTAAAGATGACTTTTTTTATCCATTACTCAAGTGAGTGGGGTATCATTGAATACAAATAAACACCAAACAGTGAGCATCTTGCATGTATAGGTTTTTTGTTTGATTATGATTTAACCATGTTTAAGTTTATTTTTATTTTAGTTTTTTTTAATCTTTTATTTAAAGGTTAAACCTAAACTTTCTTACTTTTTTCTTTTAATTCTATTTATTTTGGGCCTAAGTTTAGTCCTATACTCATTACCAATAAGGTTTAGTTAGGGAAAAACAATGATTAAAAAGCCCAACTCAATATCCTTTAGCATAATAAATGATCATTTGGGCAATTAGGTTTACATCCTCTAAATACATTATTCTCATTTCCTCTTCTTTCTTGTATCTCCGCCGATTTCATAACCATTCGAGAAATGCTTTTTCTTGTTCCTAATTCCTCCTTTCTCTGGTTTTCTTCTTTTGATCCCACTCTCCACCCATCAATGTTACTACCTTGGATCATTATACGCCAATCACAACTAACTCAAGATTCAATCTTGTATCTCGCTCATTTCTCCTATCTCCTATTACTCGAAGCATGCAGAACAAAAAAAAGGTTAGGTTATTGGAGATAGTTCCTTTTTGATCCATCACTCAAGTGAGTGAGATATCATTGAATACAAATATGGGATATTATGGTGTATGTCTTGTATGTATACATGTGTGTGTATGTGTTTTCATATTTAATCATGTTTAGATTTTTTTTATCCACGATCAAACATCATTTTTGTTATTTTCCTGTTGATTTTGTTCATCGTGGCTAAGGGTTTTCAAATATAATCCAATCCAAAAATCAATAACTAAAAAACTTATTAAAAAAGCTGACACAAGCCATTTTTTATGGGATTTTTTTGGATGATTTTTTTGTCTAATTGATTGGTTCGGTTCAATTTTCAATTAAGGTCTCCAAACTGAATCATACCAATAATAATAAAATTTGTGGTTGGTCACAAAAAATGTGGTTCTCGAATGTTTACATAAAGATTTTCTTGAGGTATATGTGTATAGGCCCTTACTAGGATTTCTCTCCCTTACATTGTTTGATTTGTTTTGTTTTCCTATCAGTTATGGTTATATATTCAAGTGTTTCTTTTTTTTTTTGTTAGAATCTAGTTACTTAATTGTTAATTTTTTGAAAGGGGTGTTTAAATTCACATGATTGAGACACATGTTATGCCATGTTTGCTATGTTGTATATGGTTATTAGATGTAGTTGAATTGTTTAAACCTTTTTTTATTTGGTTTATTTTCCTTATTTTTGTCTTTACATCTTTTGTTTTTTTTCTTCTCATGTATGGATTTCGAAAATGATAGTTAGATGATTCTATGACTCTAAAAGTTACCATACTAAGAAATTTAATATTAAGAGTTAAAGACATCCATTATTAGGATATTAAAATGCCTGCATAAGGATGTGTTAGTAAAAACTAAAGCATGCAATCAATTCCAAACCACACTTTATTGGATCAGGTCAGATAAAGCATTTTCAGAAAATCATCAAAATCCATTTTTGCCTGTAAACAATTTTGTTTAGGGTTTTGGGAGTAAAATTGTGATTTCTCTTTCATTTCCTAATACATTTTTTTTGCTAAAATAATAAGTGTGACTTATTCATGAATTTCTATGTTTTGGGGGAGGGGTTGAGTATTTACATATGCAATATAAATTACTTAGTTCATAAAATATATTATTTTAGATAAATACCATCTTGTTTTCTTCTATGATGGCTATTGTGTTATAGCATTGTCATAGTTGGGCACCATCCAAGATTGGTAACTATGATAATACCATAAAGTGTAAACAAGTTACTCATGCAAACAATCCCTACAACAATATAGGAATAGATATAAGTAGATGAGGCATTTTGAAGCAAGCTTTGAACCCTCTGATGAGATAACTTCAAGATGATGTTGCAACACACTCATTAAGGAAACATGAGTGACATCAAACAAGTGTTTGCAATGCAACAATTAACAAGACCAATGAACTCATTCAGAGTTAACATCATAAGAAACAAACAAATGTTGAATGATCTTAGAAATCCATATATGGCAAAAAGGTGCGAGACACACTGCTTTGGAATACCAATGGTTCCAAATGACGACAACAATTCTAGTGGCAATGACAAAGGCGACAGTGCCTCCAAATCAATCCCAGACTTGCAATCCCTCGAGCCTGAGTCACTTGATGATTCATCTGCCATATCATGATCATTCTCCTTTCTTCCATCGTTCTCAACCACTGACCCACCTTTTAATTAAGTTACTCCAACTAGTGTTTCCTCCTTCCTCCTTCATCACTGCCTTTCTCTGATTTGACCTTTACACTACTCTTTGCCTTTAATTTCTCTAATACCACCCTCCTTCGTGCCAAGTCTTTGTAAAATTCATCATCCTTTATGAGTATGGTGTGGACCTCTGCATTGTCTAGGTCCTTAAAATCGCCATCCTTGTAACTAACCCTACAAACTGCATACGTAAAACACAACTTCCCCGAGAAACACTTAGTTTCTAGGGAAATCCTTTAACACATACTTTCCAACCAATCGTCATCCTTTAACCTTATTGTTGGTCGCTTCGCCTCGTTCTCATTCTCATCCTCCTTTCTTCTTCGCTTCCTTGAATGACCCCTCAATTGTGCAATTGACAATTCCATTGTTCAATCGAAAGTAGAATTGGAACCTTGAGATAGATCCTTGGTAGAAAGTGGCTTTGATTTTTGTTTCCTAACCAACTTTTTATTGGAAAGTTAGGATTTAAGCAAATATCGCAAAAGCATGTAAATAGAGCAAATGTATTAGAGAAATGAGAGTGAAAATGGAAAACAAGGTGTGGATTAGATAGAAATTGGAGAATAAAAAAGATGGAGAAACAATTAGCAAAAGATTGGAAAAGAAGGGAGAAAAGGAAGCATACTTTTGATAGGCAAGAATGGAAGTTGATGATGAATGATTTGAAGACAATGAATGTCAGGGTATAAGAAAGTGCAGGAGGAGGAAGAAATGAACAAAAAAAACCTAAGTGATTGTAAAAGTAGAGTGGACAATGGATTTATTTTTTTTTATCTATAGAAATTGAAGACATGTATCAAATGATTTACAGCAACTTACATATCTTGTTCAACCAATTGAATTAGACTTCATCAGTGACAATGAATTTGTTTTAGTGAGTAGAGTGAACAATGAGTTTGTTTTTTTTTTTTGTTTTCTATATCCATATGGATTAAAGATAAGATTCAAAGAATTTACAACAATTCACACACCTTGGTCAACCAACTGAATTATACTTCCTTGATGAACAATGATTTTTTGAGTAATTATTCTTAACCTCGATTATCAAGTTGCATTAACTAGAACAAGATTGATTAAATATTTTTTTAAAATAATTTTTAATAATAAAATAATTTATTGTTTAAGGATAATTTTTACATTTAAAATATGTCTAATCTTTTTCACCCTTTTATTCATGGTTGATAAAGTAAGAAAAAAAAAGGAGGGAAGCATTTTAAATCTCAGGCTTTCCTTCCTTACATACAGCGAGTGACCTGGAGATGACTCAGTTTTGTGCCGATTCGAACGAGACGAGTCAACACACCCTCCGACTCGTCCAAGTACACATAAGAACAACGTAACTCGGTAACTGAGTCTCTAGAACAAACAAAACCAAACTAAATCCCATTGTTCTTCATTCATACTCTGCATCCCTTCACTAGGGTTGTTATCTCTTTCCTTTTCTACCTCTTTCGCATCTTTTTATACCCAATAATCACACTCTTCACTCATCTTCAATAATCCCTTTTGAACCCTAGCAGCAGAGGTTCGTTCCCTCTTCTCTGTTTCCCCTTTTCCAATTAATTTCTCGCAAATCATTTCTCCATTTTTCCTAATTCCCAATTTCTGTTCACTCCACTCCTAGATTTCCATTTCCTCTGTCATTCCCCCCTCACCGTTTCGCAGGATCCGATTGAACCCTAGCTTTCTAATCGAAAGTTTGCTAGGAAAAAAAATAAAATTAAAATCAGAGGCTCTTTCTGTGGAGGATCTATCCTAGGGTTCTAATTGTAGAATGGAACCACCGGCTGCTCGACCAAGGGGTCGACCGAGGAAACGAAGAAGAAAGGAGGAGGAGGAGAATGAGGCCGAAGCAAAAAGGCAGGCTATGGGGACACGAGCCATAGCTTTGGTAGGGAGGTACGTGCTCAAGAATTTTCCCGGAAATGGATTTTTTCTCGGGAAAGTGGTATACTATGAGTGCGGATTGTACCGAGTGAGTTACGAGGATGGCGATTTTGAGGATCTCGACAGTGGAGAGGTCCGCGCCATCCTCGTGAAAGATGATGAGGAGTTTGATAAAGACTTGGCCCGGAGGAGGGCCGCGTTGGAGAAATTGGTGGCGAAGAAGAATAGTGTAAAGGCCAAAGATGTTCCGGAGAATGGCCGTGGTGAAGGGAGGGAGGATGAATCGGCCGTTGGGGAGGCTGAATTGAAAGGTGGGTTGGTGTTGGAGAACAATGAAGGAGAAGGGAACGAAAATGATGTGGAGGATGATTCTTCCAGTGACTCAGGCTTCGGGGAAATCCAGCCTGGGACTACTGATGGAAAGTCACTGCCACCTTTGCCGCCGCCGCCGGAGTTGCCCTCGTCGTCCGGCACCATTGGCATACCGGAGGAGTCTGTATCCCATTTGTTTGCTGTATACGGATTCCTCAGATCATTCAGCACCCAGTTATTTCTTATGCCATTCACTCTGGACGAGTTTGTGGGTGCTGTAAATTGCCGTGTTCCAAACACGGTGTTCGATGCCGTTCACCTTTCCTTGATGAAAGTGTTGCGGCGGCATCTGGAAGCCCTCTCATCGGAGGGCGCAGAGATTGCTTCCAAATGTCTCAGGTAATTATATTTATTCCTTCAATCCGTGATAGCAAGTCTGTCAGCTATTGCAGCCACCAACCATGGGTTTCATGGTTGCGTCCTGCATCCTGTTGTCATTGGCGAGTCTGTGGCCAATTGGACTTTTTAGTTAATATAGTACCAATTTTTATGCTCTTTCAGTTTTATTTGGGTACAACTTAAATTTTTATACATATATAATTGATATAAATCATTTTTCAAGTAAATATATCATATATAATTGATATGGGGATTATTGGCTTTCCGCCATTTTCCGTGACAACATTGTTTTAGGGGTACGAATGGGGTTTTCAAGCCTATATGGTTATATCTTGATGATATTGCTGTTATAACATGCTAAAGGCCTCTATTGTAACTGCAATGGCTGCTATTGAAAATCAGTCTTCTGTTTGAATACCTAGGGCTACTCTGCTATTTCGCAATAGCACCACTACAGCGTGCCATTGACTACCATTATTTTATTAGTAAGATATTTTGTTTGATGTATTTGCAGGTGCAATGATTGGAGCTTGCTGGATTCATTGACTTGGCCAGTCTTTGCAATTCAGTATTTAGTAGTCAGTGGACACACAACTGCTCATGAATGGCGAGGATTTTACAAAGAGGTTTCCACCGATGAATATTACTTGTTGCCCGTGAGTAGGAAGTTGATGATATTGCAAATTCTCTGTGATAATGCTCTGGAATCTGAGGAGATTGTAACGGAAATGAACATTCGGAGGGAATCAGAGGTTGGGATGGATTACGATGGAGAGGATATCCTTCCTTCAGAAGTTGGGCTTGGAAGAGTCCAGCCAAGATATTCCAATACTTCAGCTTGTGAGGATAAAGAAGCTACAAAGTTTGTTTCAGCTTCAAATACTGTGAACCAACCTGGGAGCTCTATTTCATATTCCAGAAATACAGAAGGCATTGAAGATGGTGATGTTGATATAAATGGAGATGAATGTCGCCTTTGTGGAATGGATGGGATCCTGCTTTGTTGTGATGGGTGTCCCTCTGCTTATCATTCAAGGTGTATTGGTGTGTTGAAAAATCATATACCAGAAGGGCCATGGTATTGTCCCGAGTGCAAAATCAATATGATGGGGCCAACCATTGCAAAGGGAACATCACTTCGAGGGGCGGAAATATTTGGAAAGGATTTGTATGGGCAACTCTTCATGGGTACCTGCGAACACTTACTTGTGTATGTTCAGCATCTTCACACTTTCATTTATTATTGTGATGCTGGATCAGTAGGTAGTATTTCTGAAGTTAATGAAATTTGAAGTTCAGTTCTAAAATCCTTAGACTTGAATTTGGGCTTAATCTTTTTTTATGCACTTTATCCTTATGATCTTTTATTGTGGTTTATTGCAGGCTGAATATTGGGAATGATGAATTTTGTCATAGATATTACAATCTGAATGACATTCCCAAGGTTTTCAAAGTGCTTTATGGATCCATGGAGCACAGGGCTATATATCATGATATTTGCATGGCTGTGCTTCAATATTGCAATATTCCAGAAACTACTTTATTATTTCCTCCTTTGGGTGAAACTCCTCTAAGTCCTGCTACTCAATGCAATGGCAATGGTAGCAGCAATGAGTGCCCTTCTTCCAAGTGCTCTTTGGTAGATGGTCAAAGTAGTAACTATGACCATGCAAATGATATTGGGTTTCCTATAAATCTTTCTTCCCAAATCAAAGAAAGAACACAAGCAGGTTTTGAAAAGTGTGAACGCAATGTAACCAATGATCCTGCATACATGGGTTTCTCCTATAAGCCTTTGTTGTACATTAATCACTATGCACATGGTGATTTTGCTGCATCAGCAGCTGCTAAATTTGCCCTTCTTTCCTCAGAGGAATCTAGATCAGAGGGCCATGTGTCAGACAATCAGAGGAAAACTGCATCTGGAAACACTTACTTGCAAGCAAAAGCATTCTCACTAACAGCTTCACGTTTCTTTTGGCCAAGTTCTGAAAAGAAGCCTGTGGAGGTTCCAAGAGAAAGGTGTGGCTGGTGCTTTTCTTGTAAAGCCCCTGCTTCAAGCAAGAGAGGGTGCATGTTAAATCATGCTGCTCTAAGTGCCACAAAAAGTGCTGTAAAAATGCTTGCTGGTATTTCTCCTATAAGAAGTGGAGAGGGAATACTTCCTAGTATTGCAACTTACATTATATACATGGAGGAATGTCTACGTGGTTTAGTAGTTGGGCCCTTCCTAAGTGCAAGCGATAGAAGGCAATGGCGTAAGCAAGTGGAACAGGCCACAACATTTAGTGCTATCAAGCCACTTTTACTTAAAGTAAGTGATTATTAAATTTTTAATTTGTTCTATTGCTATATTTTAATTTTTGCTTATAGTTCATTTGTTTTTGAAGGCACACATTGGCATTTACCTAGTTTTGCATTTGTTATTTTGACTTATCTAGTTTCCCATATAAAATATACTTTCTGCAACAATGGATGCTGATTCAATGAGCCAAAAGAAGCTGAATGACTTTATGGATGAACTCTGTGACTGCTTTTCTTTGTTTTATGAATTTAGGGCTTTATACAGATCTGTATATCTTTTTGTTATGAAATTCAGCACTGGCAACAGGGACTATATCACTCGTGAAGTAGTTATTTAAGGATGCCTTTTACCATTGATTGCCTTACTGCTTTAAGTAACCTTATGTACTTGATTAGATCTTGTATAACGTGTTTGGCGCTGTATTCAATTACTAAATGTGGGCATACATATTAGGGTGGTTGTGTTGATATGATGTATTAGTTTTACATTTCTTTGTAGCTTTTGGATTGTTGACAGCCGACTTGGTTGCTTTAAATAGTTTATGCTGATGTTGCTGCCGGTCACTGTGATCCTTTTCCAGAATGGTATATTATCTTGCCTGTATTGGGAATATCTCATGATGACATTTCTTGCTTGTGCCATATGAGCAACTTTGTTAATCCTTCATTTTCCAATAGCTGATAAATTTTCATTTCAGCTTGAGGAGAACATTCGAACCATTGCTTTTTGTGGGGACTGGGTTAAGCTGATGGATGATTGGTTGGTTGAATTTTCCATGGTACAAAGTGCCACATCTACTCTTGGAACAGCACAGAAACGTGCACCAAATGGTAGGCATTACAAGAAGCGGTCAGCTAATGATGAAGCTACATCTGATGGTTGCCCTGAAAACTTTGTGTGGTGGCGTGGTGGCAAATTCACCAAATTTATATTTCAGAAAGCAGTCTTGCCAAAATCCATGGTCAGAAAAGCAGCACGTCAAGGTATTTTATTTTTAACCACACATTATACCAGAATATAGAAAAGATAGAACAGAAATGAAGTAAAAATGAAACTTCTATTGGATAACAGAATAAGGTTCTCCCTTCTAACCAGAAGGTGAAAGAATAGACTAGGCCTCTCTTTGCCCTGGAATTTGAGAGTCCTGGCTCTCCCCCTTAACTTCCCAAATGCACACAATACCCTTACACCTGGTCCTCTCTTCCCTTTTTATACAAGCCAATCCCTTGTTCATGTGTAATTAACAGGAATATGTTATAACTGACAGATTCTCAACTAACTGATCAACTTGCTTGTTAAGCATCAGAAGTGGATCCTGTAATGGGCCTAAGTGGCCCAATGATCTTCCAATTTCTTCCTTCAAACATCCATTTTCCTAATTAATTGTTTGGGGTTGGGTGGGGTCTAAGTTCAGCTTGGCTTGATTTGAATTATGTTTTTCTTTAATTTATTGTTTTATGAACTAATTAATTATAAAATTTATTTCATCACTATTTTTTTAATTGAAATATTATGTTAGTTGAGATGACTAGTTAGCTTTCGAGCTGAATATTGGGTGTTCAAGATATATTTGAGTGTTCAACATACTATAGTCTCACCTGATATGATCAAGGTTTAGATCAAATTAGGTCGAGTCAGTCTACAAAGCCTATTGAACGTTTCAATTTGATTGTCTCCCCTGCTTTCCTGGACACTAGTATTTGTGAATTCTTTTCTGCTTAAATTATTGGGGAATAAAACCATGTTCTGTTTATTGTGGGGGGAAACAGGTGGTTCGAGAAAAATTTCTGGCATTTTTTATGCTGATGGCTCTGAAATTCCCAAGAGAAGTAGACAACTTGTTTGGAGAGTTTCAGTTCAAATGAGTAGGAATGCATCACAGCTGGCACTTCAGGTTCCCTATTTTCATCGAGTTATATTTCAAGCATTACCTATAACTTTGTTTGGCTGTTAGTATATTGGATCTTGCAAGCATGGTGACTTAATGAATATTTGTTTATTTGCATCAGGTCAGGTATCTAGATTTGTATCTCAGATGGAGTGATCTGATTCGTCCTGAGCAGAACATCCAGGATGGGAAAGGTCAAGAAACTGAAGCTTCTGCTTTCAGAAATGCAAATATTTGTGACAATAAACTTGTAGAGGGGAAAAGTTGTTATGGAATAGCTTTTGGGAGCCAAAAACATCTTCCTTCTCGGGTGATGAAAAATGTTGTTCAAGTAGAGCAAGATCCAGAAGGAAAGGAAAAGTATTGGTTTTTTGAAACACGTATTCCATTATATTTGATAAAAGAGTATGAAGAAGGTAATCGAAATATGCCATGTAATGAGGAGCACTTGAATACTGCATCTGAGTTGCTGCACAGAAGGCGGTTGAAGGCTATCTGCAAGGACATATTTTTTTACCTTACATGCAAGAGAGATAACTTGGATGTGGTGTCATGTTCTGTATGTCAGATGGGTGTTTTAATTCGGTAATAATCTAGCTTGATTACTCTTTCATTCATCTCTTTCCCCCCTTCCGAGTTTGCTCTTTGCACCTGTTTTCTTTGAAGATCATAATTCCTATCTGCTTTGATTTCAGGGATGCTCACAAGTGCAATGCATGCCAAGGTACTCATGAATGATCCATCATTCTTATTTTATTTTGCTGTCCAGAGTTTCCAAGATAATCTTGAAATGTGAATGCTGTTTAGTTTCTTATTTAATGACTTGTATATAATATATAAGTATATTGTATTTCTAGATAATTAACACAGTTACACACAAACAATACTTTGTATTGATGTTTGAAATTTAAAATCCAAGACTAAAAATCTGCTGGTTGATGTGAAAGATTAGAGGATGTGGTTATGATATCTTTAGCTTTTATATTATTCTTGTTCATAAATGTATTTTGTTTTAATATCTTGTTCCTTATGGGGGTATAGGTTATTGTCACGAGGGCTGTTCCACAAGATCAACAGTCTCGGCAAATGAAGTTGAGTACTTGACTACATGCAAGCAATGTTACCATGCCAGATTACTTGCTCAGAAAGAGAGTACTAACGAATCTCCAACCAGTCCATTACTCCTACAAGGACGAGAGAATAACTCTGGGACATTTTTGAATGGATCAAGGCCTAAATTTCATGATCAAGTACTGAAATCTTCCAGGACAAAGGCTAATAATCCCAACATGAAACAAGTTACTCCTGTGACGGCTTTGAAAGGAACAAAGGCTAAATATTATGAACAAGAACCAACTTCTACCAGGATAAAGGATAATAATCATTTTGACATGCCTCAAGTTGCTTCTGAGGCCACTTCGACAGGAAAAAAACCTCGCAAAAATTGTTCTTGGGGTATTATATGGCAAAAGAAAAATAATGAAGATACAGACAATGATTTCTGGCTCAGAAACATACTTTTAAAAGGGGGTTCAAACATGCCACAGTTAAAACCTGTTTGTCACTTGTGTCGGAAGCCATATATGTCTGATCTGACGTATATTTGCTGTGAGACATGCCAAAGTAAGTTTTTCTGTAGTAAATAATTGATAAAATGTTAAAGGTGATTTTATTCATTTATCTGATGTGTTTGTTTTTCACAGATTGGTATCACGCTGAAGCTGTTGAACTTGAAGAATCCAAAATTTCTAGTGTGTTGGGCTTCAAATGTTGTAAGTGTCGTAGGATAAAATCACCTGTTTGTCCTTACTCTGATTTGAAGCCTAAGAGACAAGAGGGCAAGAAGTCACGCACAGGGACTAAAAAGAAAGAGCATTCTGGAGCAGATTCCGATTCTGGAGCAATCTATTATGATATGAGAGAGGATGATCCTACTCACGTCTTTCCTGTAGAGGATGACCCTCTTCTTTTCTCTCTTTCGAGTGTTGAGCTGATAACAGAACCTAAGATGGAAGGGGATGTTGAGTGGAACAGTGTCCCTGGGCCAGGGCTTCGGAAACTGCCAGTGAGAAGGAATGTTAAGCATGAAGGGGATGGTGATGTTTCTTTTGGAGGTATGCCTGCAGAGGTATCTCCACCTTTAGAATATGCCTCGGCTGTTGATTTTGACAAGAAGCTGCTGAATGACTCTGATAATGTAAACTATGACGATTACATGGATTTTGAACCCAATACCTATTTCTCTCTAACGGAACTGCTGCAGCCAGATGATGGTAGTCAGTTTGAGGGTGTTGACGTGTCTGGGGACTTGTCAGGATATCTGGAAAATTCTAGTACCCTTATTCCTGAAGAATGTGGAGATGTTAAAACAGAACCTGCATTTTCCTTGCAAGAAACCGGCGGGGACTTGTCAGGATACTTGGAAAATTCTATTACATTTATTCCTGAAGAAAGTGGAGATGTTATAACAGAACCTACATTTTCCTTGCAAGACACCGGCTTTAGTTGTATGAAATGTTCACAAATGGAACCGGCCCCTGATCTCTTTTGTGAGATTTGTGGGATTTTAATTCACAGCCAATGTTCGCCTTGGGTTGAAATACCATCTAGGCTTGGAAGTTGGAGGTGTGGGAATTGCCGGGATTGGTAATAGGCTGATTTTGCTTGCTAGTTCTCTTGGTGGCGGCGGTGAGTCCTATTGAGAAGTAATTTTGTAATATAATCAATCATGCAAGCTGGTTGCAATTAGCTCACCATGGATGAATTGAATTCTTAGTTCTGCGACCTTGGGGGCAAATGATGAGTGATCAGAGATGTTTTTCAACCTGCAGTCGACGGTTTTCATTGATGCTATGGAAACATGGGATATCGGCTGATTTTGTTCCCTAGTTAGTGGGATTGTTCTTCCAATTTCACAGTCCACAGAAACAGAAATTTGCTCTGATGTCAGAGATAAGCAATATTTTTTTTACAATGCTTCTCTGATGCATTATTTGTATAGATTAAAAATTAAAAATTCACATTTTTTTTGAGTTCGGTCAAAATTAAGAAGCTGCACTCAATTTTGAGCTCTTTTATACCGCATTCTTATTCATTTTCATTCCGTAATACTAGTTCGCACCCGAACGAGAGCTGTAACAGGAAACTATAAATAATTATAATTTCACTGCGAATGCAAGATTTTTGCAATCTTATATGAAAGCAAAATATATTTACACTCCGCATCCTATTACTGAAACTAGTTACAATGAAGAAAGGTATACTGTTACAATTTGCTCTATACGACTATTATATGCACCACGAATAATCCAGTAAAAGAGGAAGTATAAGAAAATTCAACCCTCGCCAAAATCGGAGTTAATGAGCACCAATTAGGGCAGAAAGAATCTAAAATTTGCCGACCAACCCAGAAATTCCGCCATCCCTTGCTCATGGTTTTGTACCTCGGGGTGGAGTTAGGCGTGGTTTATAGGTGTGTAACTAACATCCATCGTTGACCTCAATACTGTTCATATAAGTGCAGCCAACATTGCTCCAGGGTCTGTCAATGCTTCAGGAGTGCTGGCTTGTTGAGCCATTGGAGGTTCTTGCATAGGTATATGCATCCCTGTGTGGATGCTGACTAGTTGTTCCTTGATAAACTCTTTCAACCTGCAAACCAGTATCACAATTATGTATAAAAGCTGTACAATCTATTAACAGCTCATAATTTGATAATTACATACTCGAACGTTAGTGCTGGGTATCCCGAAGCAACTGTCATTGGCAGCTGTGTTCTGTTTGCTGGATCCGTTTCAATTCTCATCTAAACACCATTTATAAATAAAATGTTGAAATAATTAAGTTTCAGAGATCAACGCAACATCATTGCTAAGTTCAATTATGAATGCGTAGCAAATCTAATAATGTTGACAATCGATTAGCAAAAACAGCTGTACTCAAAGGAAAACTATCTCATCCCTGTCTGCATGCTTCATGAAAAAGAAAAACAGTAATGTCAGTCAAAGAAAATGATCATGTGATACCTCAAAGTTGGTGCAGATGAAAATTGCCTTCTTTCATTATTTTTATACAACAGATTACTTCAAGAATTGTAGATTAAACTCCTAGCAGGAACCACAATGAAATGTGTAGTTCAACATATATACTTACTAAACAGAGCATCGCACTAGTACTTTCTGAATGGAATGTTGTACTTGCAACAAGATTGTTTGGATTGGGGTCCTACAGCAGATAGATAGCAGGAAAAAAAAGAAGGAAAAAAAAAAAATTAAACAAAAGTGGAAAAGGAATTTAAAAATATCATACAAGTCCGGGGCAAATTGTTAAATGGTAGCTATTGAATAAGTTTACCATTTCAAGCAGTGGAAGGGGTCTAACTCCTCTAACCTGCAATACAGTGACCATAAACAAGACTTACAAATTGAATTAACTCACTCAAAACTGAATTGGCAAATATACAAATTTGTAACAGATACATACCACTTCTTGAAGCTTTAAAGGTGGTCCAGAAAGTGATTTCCATTGAGGGGAAAATTCTTCAGCAGATACATGTATAGGCTGAAGAAACTTATTCAGGACAGCTAGAAGGCCAAGTTTGGAATTGACCTACAAAAGGGAACAAATGAGAATTCTGTCACAAGTTGAACCCAGGGGTTCATAATTGTTGCATGTAAAAAATTGAACTCTTTTTCCAAACTTTAGAATGAAATGTATAATGTTATATTACAATCATATTTGTGGTATTTCAATTTCCTCAGTAACAAAGATCAGATTATCATAAAAAAAACACATTTAGTATAAGCTAAGATTTCAAGATTTCAGTTGAAATTTGAGGAAAAAAAGCTGTTTGTAAAAATAATCGTGTTTGGGACACTAGCTGAAATTTGCTCAAAAAGTTTTTTTTTTTCTTTTTTTTCTGGAAATAAGTTGTTTTCAAGCATTTGAACATTTGTAGCTTATGATTTTTTCCCAATAATTCTTTTTCTCTATAATCAATTATTGAAATAATTTAAATCACCAATTGGACCTTCAAGCAAAATCAACATGATAAAGGTTTCAGATTACAAGCTGGACTTCATGTGAGATATCTCAATTCTCAAGATAATTTGTTTTAATGCAATATAAAGTTGCAATGGGCCAAACTCTTTCAATATAGGTTTTTATACAGTAGCAGTCATGTTAACTGTGTTTGGCATCGATTCTGAGGGAAAGAATCCCATCATTTTTTAAGTTAGCAACATAGAACACAGGTTTAAATTTATGTACCATATTGTTATCAAACTTGTATGAGAAGTCAAGAACAGCCACATCCCTGCTTGGGTGGAGATTAATGATTATTCGATAGAGTGAGAGAGAAGTTTCAGGGATAAAACAGATATTATTTATTATGAGAAGTTAGTTACAAGAGATAGCTACAAAGAGATATATATAGACATCTGACCCTCTGATCTAAGTACAAAGGATTAACCGTAACGAGAAGCTAACAGCCCAACAATAGTAGGGTGCTGTTAGGAAAGGCTAACATCCCTTACAATACAAAACTGTTTTAACAGTTATACAAACATATACTCTAATACCCCCCCCCCCTCAAACTCAAGGGGAAGAGTTTTCAGAGGAAAAACTCTTCACATTCAGTTTGCCCGAGAAATTCAAACCGAGCTGAAGAAAGAGGCTTGGTCAGCACGTCTGCCCACTACTCTAGAGCTGGAATGTGCAAGATGCAAAGCTGCTTGGCCAGAACCTTTTCCCTAACGAAAAAGACCAATCTCCATATGTTTAGTATGACTGTGAGCAAGGGATACAACACTCTGGTTATCACAATAAAGAACAAGAGTAGTAAAGGGGACTTGCAATTCTGTTAGTAAGGTATGAATCCATGTTAACTCAGCAGAAGTTTGAGCCAAACTACAGTACTCAGCTTCAGTGCTGGATCTAGCTGTGACCTTCTGTTTGCGAGATCACCAAGTTATTTTTTGGGCCAAGAAAGATGGCTTCCCCTGAGGTGGATCACCTATCATCCACATCAGATGCCCAATCAGCATCACAAAATGCAGAGAGCCAAAGGCTTTGTAAGAGAAGAAGTAACCCATGAAACAAGGTACCTTTGAGATATCTTGAGATCCTTTTAACCACTGCCCAATGCGAGTCTAGGGGTGTAGCCAATGTTGTCAAACTCGAGGATCGTAAGGGGGGGGGGGTAAAAGATCGTAACTCGAATCATAAGAGTTATGTGTATATGTAAAATTATATTTATACACACGCATATACATAAATAACATAGACAAGAAAAACAACTTATAACTCATAAAGATCCAAAACATAACACAACTCAAAATAAGTTCACAAGTCATAACATAAACTCATAATTACTTAGTACAATCACACTAGTCTAGGAGATCATTCAAATAAAAATCAGGATAGTCATTCTCCATATGATCATCATCCTCATTAATTGCATCTCCTCCACCTGCATTATAAACAACAATTGGAGGAACCTCCAAATCATCTCTGGGTTCACCACCACCACTAACATTTTCTCCCGCTTGAACTAAAATGTGTTCATTTAGAGCATCCAAATCTGAATTTGCCTCATTGTCCTCCACAATCCATTCATCATCAGAAGAAAGATCATCAATGTTATAAACCTTCCCTTTTCTAACATCCTTCTTCTTGTTCAATCTTGTATTAGCCATGACAAACACCACATCATTCATGGTCTTTTGGTGTAAACGATTTCTTTTCTTGATGTGAACCTAAATAATTATAAAATCCATTAACAAATAACAGGTAAATAATTATAAAATGAATTTTATAAATTCAAATTCTTATTCTCTCAAAGGCACTCCAATTACGCTCACAATTGGATGAACTACATGTCAAACTCAATACTCGAATAGCAAATCTTTGCAATTCTGGATGTTCATCACTATAGGACTTCCACCATTGTGTTGGAGTTTTTGTTTGAAGTGCACGGTGAGTTATTAGACTACCAAAAAATTTAGATTTGCTTTTGAAATCCTCAATTTGAGCATCAATCATAGATATCTCATCAAGGTCTCCCACCATCATACATTCCACGCTTCACTTCATAATCAGCTTTAAATTCAGGATTATAGTGCAACATGGGGTTAAGATAGTAGCCTGCAGCATGCAAAGGCCGATGCAATTGCCTATCCCATCTTTCATCAATGATTTCCCAAAGGGGAGTGTAGCTAAGAATGGTAAAAAAAAAAAAAAATATTTAAACAAAGTCTATAATAATATAAATTAAAAAATCAAACAAGTGGAAGATAATTAAGTAATTACCTCTTAGTAACCCCATTGAAGAGACTTTGTATCTTCTCTTTGGCACTGTCCATTTCTTCATAAATGAAGCCCATGGCTGGCTTTTCATCTAAATTCACCATGCGCAACACCTTAATTAGGGGAAAAGCACCCCTCATGCAATGCAAGACATTATTCCAAAATCCCTAATTAATGCTCTGATAAGGGATTTTGGAATATTGTCTTGCATTGCATGAGGGTTGCTTTTCCCCTAATTAAGGTGTTGCGCATGCTGGATTCAGATGAAAAGCCAGCCATGGGCTTCATTTATGAAGAAATGGACAATGCCAAAGAGAAGATACAAAGTCTCTTCAATGAGGTTACTAAGAGGTAATTAATTAATTATCTTCTACTTGTTCCATTTTTTAATTTATATTATTATAGACTTTGTTTGAAAATTTATTTATTTTTTTACCATTCTTAGCTACACTCCCCTTTGAGAAATCATTGATGAAAGATGGGATAGGCAATTGCATCGGCCTTTGCATGCTGCAGGCTACTATCTTAACCCCATGTTGCACTATAATCCTGAATTTAAAGCTGATTATGAAGTGAAGCGTGGAATGTATGACTGTTTAGATATGATGGTGGGAGACCTTGATGAGATATCTATGATTGATGCTCAAATTGAGGATTTCAAAAGCAAATCTAAATTTTTTGGTAGTCTAATAGCTCATCTTGCACTTCAAACAAAAACTCCAACACAATGGTGGGAGTACTATGGTGATGAACATCCAGAATTGCAAAGATTTGCTATTCGAGTATTGAGTTTGACATGTAGTTCATCTAGTTGTGAGCGTAACTAGAGTGCCTTTGAGAGAGTTAAGAATTTGAATTTATAAAATTCATTTTATAATTATTTACCTGTTATTTGTTAATGGATTTTATAATTATTTAAGTTTACACCAAGAAGAGAAATCGTTTACACCAAAAGACCATGAATGATGTGGTGTTTGTCATGACTAATACAAGATTGAACAAGAAGAAAGATGTTAGAAAAGGGAAGGTTTATAACATTGATGATCTTTCTTCTAATGATGAATGGATTGTGGAGGACAATGAGGCAAATTCAGATTTGGATGCTCTAAACGAACACATTTTAGTTCAAGTGGGAGAAAATGCTAGTGGTGGTGGTGAACCCAGAGATAATTTGGAGGTTCCTCCAATTGTTGTTTATGATGCAGGTGGAGGAGATGCAATTAATGAGGATGAAGATCATATGGAGAATGACTATTTGATTTTAATTTGAATGATCTCCTAGACTAGTGTGATTGTATTAAGTAATTATGAGTTTATGTTATGACTTGTGAACTTATTTTGAGTTGTGTTATGTTTTGGATCTTAATCTTTATGAGTTATAAGTTGTTTTTCTTGACTATGTAATTTTTATGTATATGCATGTGTATAAATATAATTTTACATATACACGTAACTCTTACGATCCGAGTTACGATCTTTTACCCCCCTTCCGATCCTCTTACGATCCTCGAGTTTGACAACATTGAGCCTAACAACAGTGGGGTGCTGTTAGCAAAGGCTAACATCCCTTACAATACAAAACGGTTTTAACAGTTATACAAACATATACTCTAATAATGATTTCGAGTGGACATTGTACCTACGCAACCAACAGAGGAAAAGTTTAAACAAAAAATAAAATAAAATAGATGCTTTCACAGTAACAATGGTTTCTGACCTGTGACCGGGGAGGTATGGTTTCTGGTACTAGTGAGAGCTCCATCTTCAAATGAGGAGGAGGCAATACTAAAGCTTGAACAGAGACAAGAGGAGAAGTACTCTTGTTCCCCAAGAAAAGAATCAAATGCCCATGATGAGCCCTCCACTCTACTTTAACACCAATCTGTTACAAATACATAAATGTGCAAAAAGCTAAGAATGCCAGAAATCTACTGTAAGCTTTAACCTAACTTAAAATGTCATAGTAGAGGTCTCAGTAAGTTATTTGCAAGCATATATGAAGTTAAAAAAAAAAAAAAAAAAACTACCCTAGTTTCAATAATATTGGAGAAAAATGAAAAAAAAAAAAAAAAAAAAAACTGAATATA
>PYAF01002382.1:493308-511108 GCA_007407185.1 Glycine tomentella
TTTTTTTTTTTCAATTCTAGTATAGAAGTTTTAGCATAAAAATTAACAAGGCGGTTCATCCCGAATCTTAATTGTTTGTGATAAAGAAAATGAAAGTAATACATAATTAAATATATGGCACTAGTGTATATCTATCTATCTATCTATCTATCTATCTATCTATCTATATATATATATGGAACCGGTGACAAACACACAAATGGAATTCTGCGGTAGCATTCCAGTAATGGCACCTTCCATGGCTGATAGGAATACATTGGGTAAAGCAAGAGACTTTTGATTTCTGAGTTATTATTTTGCTACTTAAGTGCCTATTTAGTTAATGGCCAAGCAGCCATTGGTGATTGAAGAATTGATTTAGTACAGTAACCATGTTTGTTTGGGTAATTTTTGTGGCGTTGAAAATCAGTTGTGGTGTGTATTCATTTTGGAAGAAGTGGAGTTTTTAAGCTTTTCAGTTGGGTTGAATTGATTATGGGCGTGATTTTGGAATGTCTTAATTATATTCCAAAAAGCATATCTACTTTACCAATCAAACAAAATCAAATTTTCACAATTCAATTTTAAATATTATACTCAACAAATCAATTTTTCCAAATTCAATTTTACAAAAATTTGAAACAAATGGACCCTAAATCAATGAAAGTACCTGCACGGAATCGGCCTGCTCTCCAGCAGGTACTATGGCTGATAGGGATTCAACACTGCAGCACCTTCAAGTCCCATATTTGAATTTGAATAAGGGTGGACACTGCTACTGGGAGGGCCCTCAATAGCCAACGGACCCAAGATATCGCCAATGAGATCAGCAAGGGGGAGGTCGAGAATCTACTTTACTCGAGGTCCCATTTTCCTGGGATAAACTTTGATCTGTTGAATTATTATCCTGAATAAATTGAAGTTAAGAGTCAAACTAAGAAGTACAAGGAGGAACATTTTTCAATTAATATGAATGATGGTGTTAAAATTTTGACCCATCTTTCTTATGTTGACAAAAATGATATTGTAAAAAACCATTTAAAAAAAGTTGTAGGTAGAGAGGCAAGAACTAACCACATTACCGCTTGTACTGGGACTCAGCATCTTTACAAGGCTAAGTTGGCTGACAGGTGGAGTTCCATTAGCATGACGTTGGTCAGTTACAACCAAAGCATTTGATGTTTGCAAAAGCTGCTGGGCTCTGAACTTAATAACACTTTGTTCAGTAGTATCGACTTCAGTATCCTCAGCCTTTTTTTTTTTATCAATGCAGACTGAATTCAAAGTAGAACAATGCTTTGGACCTCATGATGACTAAACCAATCAAACAAAATTGTAAAGCAAATGACTGTGCAATAGTATAGCAAAAATACCTGCCGCTCGGGGAATTTAGGCATTTTAGCCAATATATCCATTAGAGCTGCACCTTTTCTACTCAATGCAAAATATTCAACAGCTCGTTGCTGTATCTCAACTTCAATGCAGCCATCATACCTAAAACATCAGAAAATGAATTAGAAGAACCTATAGCATATTGCAAACCATAGAGCAATGCATAATAAATTGAAGGGTAAATCTCACTTCTTAAATGTTACCCCATATCTGATTCTGTAGCTCAGGGTCTGCTGGTTGAGTGTGCATAAGAATTTTAGCATATGTCGAGAGAAGAACAGGAATGGTAAAAGAGTATGAAGAAGGTGTCCAAACTCTCCAAGGATATATGCACTAACCTGTTGAAGTGTATGAAGAGGAGAAACAGATATTAACTTCATACTGGATTAAAATCAGACCTCATGCTATGTCCCAGTGATTTGATAAAGTAAAGTATGATTTAGTGACAGCAAATATGACAATACAAAGGAAAGTTCATGAATAAACAGAAAAAAAATTAACATTCAGTCTAACTACCTAGTTCTCCAGCACTGTCCTCTATCTTAACGGTAATTTTAGTTTTACTACCAGAAAATTCGAACTGAATGAAGGGAAATATTCTAGAGATGTGGACAGACATAACAAACTGCTAATAAAATCCCACAATGGATCTCAGAACGAATACTCTAGTAAGCTATTAGGTGAAGACAAATGAATATTTCAATATCTCTAACATGCCCTTTCATTAATAGCCCTTTGGGTTGAAGTGTAGACAATGCACAGCCCACCTAAGTTTTGAAATGCAACATTTATTTATATTTAGCAGAATAGAGGAGACATGAATCAAACTCTTGACCATTCGATCCTAGATATCTCTTTCACAAAGATTATGCAATTTGGTGACAAGACAATGTTCTTATATCTCTAACACCCCACCCCTTTCCAGTGAAGGCAGGGGGAGCCAAACAGAATTAAACAATTAAATATTTTTGCCTCCTCATGAACATTTAAGTCATCTTTCTCTAACATGAGTAAATGCCTCCCATGAACATTCTACAATTTAGAAACCACCACCACTAAATGATACATTAAGTCATTAACAGATAAATCTGATCCAATATCAACTAATACCAAGTGAAAAGTATTGAATGATCATACCTTAACCATCGTTTCATGTATAGCAGGTTTGTCAAGATACACTCGAGCTTTAGCTGCAGCAAGGGGCTGATCATAGACATAAAAAGTGCCTTATGACCACGTGTATACAAGCAAGGAACAAGTACAATACTTGCTACAAATTTCAAACCCACCTGTAAGTCTTCATTGTTTGTAACAAATGTCATCACTAATAAATTCTCCAGCCTTGTCAATTAACTGAAGAAAAACATCAACATACCTGTAATATAAAAATGGTAAGATATCAATATATAAATAACACCAATAAGTCCGCTTCATGATGGCTTGGGAATTATTTAACTGAAGTCCTACTCTATCAAATGCTGCACAAAGTTTTCGTTTTCTTTCCATCATTAATGTTCAGAAATCAATGATTTACAGTTCATGTTCGAAAAGGACACAAACTAGTTCCAGTAATCGGTCTTTTACAAAATTTTAAATTGTTCCATACATTTTGGCCCTAAGAATCTTAGTGTTACCTTGCTTTTTTCAACAAGAGATTTTATTGAGAAAAGAAAAAGGTGCAAAAACTGAGCACAGAGCATCCTCTGAAAAAAAAAACTGCTAAGATGGGGAAAAAAAACTACACATTCCTTCTGTGTGCTTCTTTTGATTAGAAAAAATACCCAATCACACTTATGACAATGCCCAACACCATAAAGAGCCAGCAAAAACTACCCAATCCTACAGTAGCGCTGCTAGAAACCAAAACATCGGGCATGTTCTTCCAACAAAGTATTAGAAATACATCAGTAGTTTGAAACATAATTAACTACCCAAAGTAGTCATCCCATTGTCCTTGGTTCATTAGATTTAGATGCTATATAATAGTCAATACCTCTGGAAATAACCTATATGGGCATTTCAGCAACTACAGAGAGACTACAGAAGTTATAAAAGGCTTGCAATTATTGTAAAGAGAGTACTCGACGATGGATGGCTGTTACAATAACATAAAGTCATTCTTATATGAATTTAATTTGTATGCACTGTCTGTAAAAAAAAATTACGTAGGCAATAGGAAATCACCATATTGCCACATTATCCTATTCATTAATATGATGTGGCAATGGGGTGAATTCTTATTGGGTGTTTATGTAAAAATGTTTTACACTCACAGTACATATAAATTATTAAATTAAACTCTTTTTATATTGTCCAACGTTAAGCTCTGTCAGTATTAGTGACAATCTTCAGTTCTTACATCATTGTCGTTAGCAGCAACATCTAAATTAATGTCAACAGCTGAAGAAAAATCTCATGTTGATCATACGCTATAGTAGTAAATAATTAATACTTGCTAGTTGCCATCCATATCAAGTTAAATTAAACAGCCAAAGAGACACGAGAAGCGGATATTCAACCAATCATGGACCTAACAGTATACTCAACAGGCACCTGAAAGGATGAGAAAAAATGCTGATCTGTCAGCACACTCCACAATGCACAAGCTACCAAGAGTGTATTTGTTACACACATACATACACAGAAACACTGATACACGCCAGCCATTATGCATCAAACAGTAACTATTCAAGTCACACATACATGTTACGAACAATGCAAAACAAATTATAACAATTTCCCGCGCGAACGACGACGCACATTGACATCACAAACTCGGAAACTCAAGTTCCAACTCGGCGTCGCTCATGACGGGAAAAATCAAACACACGTTTCGTGAAGTCAAAAAATGCGAAAGAGAAACCCTAACCTTCTCGGTTCTGAAGCACGTTCGGATGTTGCCGAGTTCCTTGTCGACGCGGAGCCTCTCGTGTTCCTTGTTCTGGCAATTGCGGATGTCGCTGATGAAGACGGGGAGACCTCTCATTCCGACAGCGCCATCACCGGTTAGATCTGCCGCCGCGAGGGAGCAGAGCGCCGCCGTCTCCCTCTTCTCCGACCGCAGAAGGATCCGGCAACGCAATTCGTGTTCGACGAGATTCAGATTCAGCTCCGATTCATAACGGAAAATGTGCAGAGAGTGAGAGGGACGAACAGAACGAGAGAGAGAGAGAATGGAGCGAGTGAAATATGAGAATCAAAAACTGAAAAACCCGCTAGGCGGTGCGGTGCGGGAGTGACCCATGTTAACCGATTATTACTATAACACCTGCAATTTTGCTTCGTCATCGTTATTATCCCGCACCTAATATGCTTTAATGGGTTTTTTTTTTTTTTTTTTAATAGGATAGGTAAAAAAATAATGATTAATTACGTGTGTGTTTGTTGATAAAATTGATTTTAAATTAAATTAATTTTGTAAAATTAATTTTCGTTAGAATTGATTTTGAAATAATGTAATTTATATTATTAAAATCAAGAAAAATTTTAATTTTAATATAATACAAAATGTTTTTAATGTAGCACACTTTATACTTTTATTATTAGATTTTTTAGGATATTTTTAGAGTTTGATTAATATTATAATGCTTAGTGATCATAAAACATAATAAATATAAGAGAAAATAAGTTATGTACTAACGTATCATTTTGTATCCTTTCAAATATATGTTGAGCGATTTATGTTTTTCTTATAGTCTTTTTGTGTTATCACGCAGAAAGTTGAGGGACTCGATATCCTCCCAGTCATATGTCTATCAAATCATATGATGATCATGAATGTTAAGTAGTCGATTGAGCCCTTATTTAAATGTCGACCGACCTCAATAGGGTAGATGGGGTCAAACACTTTGATCTTATCCCAAAGTCACATCAATGTTACTTACGTAATCACTTAAGATGTACACTCAAAGATCTCGGGATAACAATTACATTACGTCAATTATAAAAAATTATCCCTGCAATATTGCTTTATAATTGAATACAATTGAAAATATATATTGTTTTATAATTAAGTACAATTGAAAGTATATAATCTAACACTTCCCCTAAGCGATAGACAGATTACACTTTCTCATTTGAATGCTTCTAAACTAGGTTTCCTATTTCCCTAGATACAATCTAACTACATAAACAATTTCTAAATGCTCAAATACATGTTACATAATCTTTAATTTCCTCTTTAATTCCTTGATTATTTTCTTTATTCAATTCCTATTAGCTCCTTTTTGGTTAGCTAAATATGAAACTAATGGTTCTCAGCAAAATATATAGTCCTATTATTCACTATATAGTCTATTCTTACAAAGAGGATGTGCAAGACTATATAATCTATTCACCTTTCACCTTCTATAAGATGTGCAAGATTATATCCTCTATTCTTCACTGTATAGTCTATTCTTATAGAGAGGAGAACAAATGTACTGATTGGTTAGCTAAATTGAAACTAATGATTCTGAGCCTCTTTTTTGGTTGTCAGCTTATCTGATGTATATGTCTCATATTCAATGCTCTAGGAACTCTATTCTAGGGGTAGTTAGTTTGTTTTTTTGTTATTCTCTATTTCTGGATTTGCCATTCATAAAATTTTCCAATCCTCTTTTGACTTAGTAAAGCTCTGCCGTCGTTCTCTGCGAAATTAGGGTAGTGTCTGTACATTACTACTGCAAATACTTTATTTGCAGCATCTAAAATGATTGGTTACATGAAATTTCAATCACTATGAAATCTTAAAATATGAGAAAAATGCACAATTAGCATCATCAATGAGATATGTATGATTAGCTTCCAAAATCCAAACCATGTATGATTAGCCCAGTATGACAGAGAATGAATGAGGTAACATACATTAGTATCTTAGCAAATGAATTTGTAGCATAATAAGACTATATATACTCGGTCAAAACATTCTGAAAAAACAAAAGAAGAAAAGATAAAAGCTGATAGGTGGATGGCATTTTTATTATTTTCCTATATTAATCACAAATTCACAACAATGATGGGGAAAAAAATTGCTTACCTAGGAGATGATTCAACGAAGCATTACAATTCTCTAATTCTTCTGATATGATTATGAATTATCATAGCAATAATCAATATGATTGATCAAAGAGAGTTTTCAAATTTAAAGAAACAAACCTCAGTCAAGAAGGAAAAAACGCGCTTACCAAAAGAGACTCTTTAAACGTCGCCTGAGAGATTCGAACTCATGCGGGGAAACCCCATGTACTTAGCAGGCACACGCCTTAACCACTCGGCCAAAGCGACGTTGTTGGCCCACTATTAATTTATAAATATATTGACAAGTAATTCTTATAAATTTTGTACATCTATAATTATTCGTAATTGTTAAAAAAAAATCATTAAATTCTAACTAAAAGTGGATATTCTTAACTCTTATGGCTGAGTATAAAGATAAATGTTTAGAATCGAGTATTTTAATTCTAAGATAAAGAAAAGAAAAAGATGTGCATGCCATCAGTAGCAAAACTATGATAGAATTAGTGAAGATCTTGACGTTACCTAAAAAATAAAATTTACAGTTATTGAGTGAATAATTTTTTTTAATAATTATATATACTTATATAATTAATTAGAATTAAAAATAAAATTTGACATTATCTAAAAATAAAATTTAATACTACTTAAAATTTAGTAGTAATTAAAAAGTAAAATTTGGCTCCTTCACTGAATCCCAACATGCATAATTGAACTAGTGGCACAACAACTATATATTAACGACAAATAAAAATGCAAAATCGAGCTGTTCAGGAGATGGGATATTGGGATGGTTGGCAAAAGAGTATCGTCTAAACATATAAAATTATGTCTCTTATAGAGGTTATATGAATATAATTATGAAAGTGTCATTAAACATGTATTCTTGATTGCTATTTAGAACATTCTTTCACAAGAGCATAGTATTGAGCGACCATTTTGGAAGCAGGTTTCATATTTATCCTCTTTACAAAGGGATGTTTCTTAGAAACTTTAGGACCTAAAACAAAATTATCAGGGAGACTACGTATTTAAATAATTAAATATATTAATCTTTTAGTTTTGCAAAATCATTTATCAAAATTTTGTTAATAAAGTAACTCTAATATTTCACTTCCAATAAATAAGATGAGTAATCTATTAATGTCTTATAATACTATTGATCTTAGATTGAGTTTGATTAATTTAAATTTTAAAAAACTTTTTTGCCGATATATAGTAATCACTATATTATAAATAATACTATAAATAATATTCTAAAATACATATATTTTAATAATAATATAATATATTGATATAGTTTAAACTTCTATTGGAATGTTAATTTCATGTTATTTTTAGTTTCTTATTAGGCCACTATCTATATAAGATGTGTGAGAAATTATTAAGTAATTCTTAACTATCATTTAATTAGTGGTTTCTATCAATCTTTATGATACATAATTTAGTATTATATGTTATTTTTTCTTATATTTAGATATGTATCATATGAAAATTGATTAGACTGATAAGTTGATAGTGATTCTAGATCACTTAATAATTTCTCGGAGGAAATGAGAGGATATATTTAAATAATTTAATATAAAAAAAGAAAATGATGTATATTTAATGATTGTGGGAGGTGCATTTAACAATTGAATAAAAATGGTTGTCTTCCAATACTAACTTTCTCCAACATCTTAAAACTTTTACTTTGCTCTTAATTCTATTGGCAATGCCTCATTTGGAAAAGTAGAATAACATTTAGCTTTCTCATTAAATGAATGTATAATTACTATCAATATTTAGTTACCAATCTGCACTAGAGGTGTTCGTTCACCTAAGAAAACCCCAAAAAATATATGTAGATTGTTTTGGCAATCATCTTAAATAATACCAAATGATGTGGAAAAAAATCCACTGCTAAGATAAATTTGTCCTGCCTCATCTCAAATTAAGCTACACGTATTTCAATTAAAGCATCAATAATAAACTAAAAATTAGGCTAAACTCACCTTTGAGAACCATACAAGCAGTTTCCAACTTAATAAGATTAAAATGTAATTAATTAAAAATTCATCATAAAAGGTCGTGTGATATTTTTCATCACGCCCTACTCTAGTATGAGTCTGACTTTTATCTAACCTTTTCAACTAAAGAAGGGTGCTTAATGCTTATTGTCATTCAAATGGTAAAGACCAAACCAACTAGCAGCGACATGTGATAAGGAGTGGAATTGTAGAAATCATTTTTACCCCCCTCCATGTCTCTGACCTTGCTTTCTTCTCTTTCAATTCCTTTTTGGTTAATAAAAATGTTATAACTTTTAGCTTTGTATAACAACTTTGCCAAATGTGTGAATCGTGGTCCAACGGATGAGTGGCTTTGGTTTTGGTTAGAAAAGAATACCCTGGTGATCATTTGGTTGTAGCATTTGAGTGAGACACACTCATACACTAGCTAGTGCCATAACATAAGTAGCTGCATTTGTGTATTAGGGAAATTTCCAATCTGAAGTTGCAAGTTAAACTCAAAATTTAAGCCATTTCATTTTCTTATTCAATGTTAGCATTTATTGGTAAATAGGGAATGGACTTAATGATACATGTTGATTATTAATTCAATTGATTGATTAACTTTATATTTGCTTTTGGATATTTAGATCAATATTGCAAGTCAAAGTTCCTTAATTTATTGAAATCTTTTGTCAAATATAAATTTCAATAGCCAGTTAACACATATTGCTATCAAATAATTTACACGTTTTAAAGAAAATATATTAAAAATTGAAAATGTAAATATCTAACTGTAGAATAAACATTAATTCAATTAGAATGCATAGATAAATGTAAGATTCTTTTGTAAGTTCTTCGTCCCAACCCCCCGTGCTTCGTTCCGACCTCCAACATGAATTGAATGTTGATATAATTAACGGGCTTGAGAATTTATCGCTTTTTCCCAAATGCACCCAAGGAATTGGCATCAAGTACTATCCAGCAAAAAATTGCATTGGATTGCATGACGGTGAAATCAAGTTTGGTATAAAACAGAAAATCAACGTTTGCTTAAAATTTAAAGAATATTTTCTCTAAAAATATTTTCAATAATAGACTTAAAACTAAAAGCAATAAATCAACTTTTTCAGTTTTTTTTCTAAAAAAGTGAAAATGCAATAACATCTCAAAATATTTTTTTCTTGATACATGTCTTTTAAATCTTAAAAATTAAAAATTTAAAAATATTTTTATAAAATGAAAACAAAAAACAAACACAAATCAAATATCACATAATACTTAACTTTTACATTAAGTTAAATAATTATATTAAATTCTATCACAATTGTTTTTAAATAAAATTTGTGACATAAATCAATTGACTTTAAAATTATATTAATTAAAAAAATTTAAAATCAAGTTGACAAATCAATATTAAAATCAAGTGTAAATTACATGATACTCCCTACTTTTTTGTTGGCTTACATAATACTTCCTATAATTTATAATTTCTTCAAAATTCACACGACATTGCTGAGATGATTAGTTTTGGTCCAGCCAAAATATTCAATTATCTTATCCAATTCTTGTCAGATAAGCAAGATCGCAATGTCAAATTCTCTCAAAAATGGAGCTTGAAAAAGAGAAACTTCTATTTATCTTATCTCTGACATTTGTCTAGTAGTACTATTTTACTTTCACCACCGCAGATTTGTAGCCTACTAGTCCAGTGAAACATGGTAGCGAAAAAGTTGTAATCATTTCTTAAACATTGCACTGTGAATAGACACCAACACAATAACGCATCAGATTTAGATACAATCAATTAAAAAACTAACACATTATTTAAAATAAAAGTAAAACATATTTTATCTCTTCAATTCACCCCTTCTCTTTTGCCTTTTCTCTCCCCCACACCCTCCTGCCTCTTCTGCCATGAAAACTTCGAAAGTTACAAATCAGACACAATGCCCTCACATCAGTTAAAATATGTCAAATTTAAATCATTTATTGGTTCAACATCAAATAATTCCTTTAGGTAGTACCTTTTTATTAATACAATCTTTGATTTGTTAAAAAAAAAAAAATCCTTTACTAGGATATCCTAACAACATCCACCATTGACTTAAAAATCAAACACAACTAGTTAAACCATAAACACAAAAAGTTGTCTACTTTCGTCAACACAAGTGGATTTGAACAACGTGATGAATACATCGATTGATTTTCATTAAGATAATACCAAAATTAATTTGAAAATTCTAGTGCGAACGTGAACAATAAACACACATGGTTTCTGTTGTGTGGAATTTGAATGCACAGGAGAGAGAATGAGTATTTAATTTTGAATGATAGTATAATTTTTTAATTGATCATGTCTAAATATGATGTTAGGTTAGTGCCTATGACTTTCTCATGTTATTGAGTTTTGCTAACAAATGTCATGAGAACACTAATTACATATTAGACATAATCAATTAAATAATAATAGTGAACATTAAATAACTATTAAAATATCCAGAAGTCATCTTTGATGACAGAGTACCGGAATAATAATCCCAGATGACAACAATGGGGGAAACTATTAACAAAAAAATATCCATAAAATAAATTAATGACAATTATTTAGAACACATGGCTTACGGTCAAACAGAATGATACAACTTACAGCTGACCTGGAAAGACAACAAAGCAATGAATCGAGAGATCCCTAAAAACACAGAAAAACGTCTTCCCTAGGTATTATATAAAGTGCCTCAACATGTTTAGCAGCGCATGGTCTCTACATTAAAATTACAAAGAGCACAGATTGCCCTTGTATAAATTCCTACTTCTCCATGTGGGGGCTATATTGCCTACTGGCTAACGAAACCAATAGGAGGAAAATTTACGATTCTATATAAAATATGGCAGAACACTTGGGCAAGACAAGAACACCCTTCTCAAAGGTAGCCACGCACATCACCATCACTGTAAAAAGCTTAACTTGCAACGGGTTTTGCAATGACTTTCTTAACGGCTTCAGCATATGTCCTGTGCTGATATGTCAGAGTGGACTCAAGCAGGTCCCAAAGTGAAGTCTTAGGATTCCATCCTGAGAGAAGCAATGACCATTAACAGGTAAATTAAGTTACAATCTTAAAAGGGTCAAATATGGTTAAATTAAAGAGTGAGGGAACCTACCAAGCTGCCTGTTTATTATGGTCATGTCAGGGATTCTCTTGTCACTATCATCATATCCCTCACCATAAAATTCTTTTGAGCTCACATCAATGGTAGGTGTTTCAGGAGTTTGTTCGCCACTTACCTTTGAGTAAACCTGTATATAGAATGGAATGGAATAACAATTGATTCATGAATTCCCAAAATAACATGCCAAAATTCTAACAGTAGAGTCAAATAAAAAAAAAAACTCGATCATTTCACCTGAATCATTATTTCAGCAAGCTGCCTAACAGTAACCTCATTGTTTGGGTTACCCACATTAAATATGTGGCCATTGGCCCTGGCAGGGTTTTCCTGTTAACAGGTCATAACACTCAGTGGACCAGCCAACAATAATTTAACATGAAAAAAATCACATGGACCTGTATGTATTTAAAAAACAAACAGTCCCAAAAATAAAGATAGGACATTAGAACGTACAATCATCAACAAGACAGCTTCAATAGCATCTTTAATGTAAATAAAGGTTCTCTGGGACTGGCCACCGTCCACAAGCTTGAGGGGCTCTCCTCTGAGAAGATTCTGCAGACAAAGGAAAACAGAGAAAATTCTAAACAAATTTTCAAAACTCTGGCTAAAATTATCAACAAACTTCAACATAGCAAAATTAAGTAACTGACATTGCTAAAGCATGCAAGAACCCGAGGAACACCCTCACTTGGACCATCAATGCCAGGAATGAAATCCATTCGAGGTCCAATCCAGTTAAATGGCCTCACAATTGTGAACTCCAAGCCATTTTCAGCACCCTCAGCTGCCAATAATCACACATCAGTAAGAATTATCAAAATCGAAAAAGAAAATAAACCACACCACCAAAACAAAAACAAATCAAAACTCACCATAAATCAGCCTCTCAATCAATTGTTTCGCACAGGCATAAGACCACCTCTGTTTTTCAATAGAACCAAAAATGCAAGGAGACTCGTCTTCTTTAAGAACATAGTATGCTGGATCCTAACACAAATTGTAAACAAACAACACATATCAGCTCAATCCCATCACAAGAAAGAAACAACAAACAACCAACCAACCCTTGCTCCCAATACAAAACCAGAAAAAAAAAAAACAAAAACAAAACAGATAGCGACAAATGATTGCAAATTAAAAAAAAATCCAAAATAAAACCGATCCCGAAGAAGGAAGAAACCAAAGAACAATTCATGAAAAATCACAACACGTCAACCTCCTATAACTAACAATCAACAACCCAAACGCAACTGAAAACTGCACACAATCAACATCATCCAATAAGGAATCCAACCACAACCTAAATCGAACGCCAAATTCATCAAAAGAACAAAATCACAACACGTCAACCTCCTCTAACTAACAATCCCAACGCAAGTGAAAAAGTCCAAAGTCAACATCGTAAAATAACAAGGCAATCATTAATCACAACCTAAATCCAATTAGCCACATCACGTCACCGACAAATTCCAAATTAACGCAAAACGCAAACCACAGCTCACAATGCACAGATCTGGAAACACACCTCAAAAGGAAACGGTTCAAGAATAAAATTCAAAAAGGTCACCTTACGAAGAGGACTATCTGTGGGGAGAAAGGCTCCAATTGTCTTTCCGTACACTTCGCAAGTAGAAAAATGGATAAGGCGCTTGTTGTTCTCGGAACAGTATTTCACCTAAAAAAAAGAACGAAACGACGTCGCATCAAACTCAAATCATTCAAGATTCAGCGATTCACATATTCAATTTGAACGGGTAGTGAGTTAATTAGATATTAAGTTACCACGGGGAGTGCGTCGATGAAATTGCTGTAAATAGTGTCGAGAGGGCGCGTGTTGTAATCCGCGGGAGTGCAAATGGCAGCCAGATTAATAGTCTGAAACAGAAACACAACAGTGAGATCGACTACATGAATCACACGATAGGATAACACGACTTTCGTAAAGAAAATAAAATAAAGAGGAAAAGAAAGAGAAATGTTGTTATAATTACGAGATCTGCCATCTTGATGAGACCTTCGAGGCGAGAGTCGTGTTTGATGTTGAGGCGGTGGAAGGTGATGCGGCCGGCCCAGGGGAGGGGGGAATCGGAGGGTTCGAGGAGGTGTTTGATCTTGTCGTTGTAGACGTCGAGGGCGAGGACGGTGTGAGGGGTTTCGGACATAAGCTTCTCGCAGAGGTGCGAACCGATGAAGCCGCCTGCGCCGATCATGCAGATCGTAAGTGGCTTGATGGGGTTCCCGTCCAGATCCACTCGCGCCATTGTTGTGAAAATGAAAACGAGAAGAAGAACAAGGTGGTGGTGGTGGTGGTTTTTAACGGTAGTGAGCGAGTGATAATATATAGAAGACGGAGATGTGAAGAGAGGAATGGAATGGTGTACAAATATCAATAGTGTGGTAATTATTTAATTATATTTTAAGAAGAACGTGTATTTCTTTTTCCGACTGTGACACCCGCCTTGCGTACGTTCCTTTCGTTCATGACTCACTCAGACCACCAGTTTCCACGCGCCCTTTTGTGCTCTACTGTCTACTCGCTTTGCATGTCTCCCACGATTATTTTTTCTTTTCTTTTTTTGAAAAAAAAAAATATTACCTTCGTTTCTATTTATATAAGATATAATTTTTTTTAAAAATATTTTTCATGAAAATTAATTTTAATTGTCTTATACATTAATTATATTTTACTTAAATATCCTTATTTATTTAATCTATGATTAAATTCTATTTTTGAATCATCTATTTATCTCTCTAGATAAAAGAAAATAAATAAGCTCTCAATAATATTAAGAACAAATTTGAAAAAAATATATTATAATTACGGTCAAATTTAAAATTAATACTTAAATTTAATTCATTTTTTAATATAATAAATTAATCAATCAATAGCATCTTACAAATAAATAAGAAAATAGTAATTATTTAATTTAATTTGACATGTATCCTCTTTACATGCTTTCCAATCCCACAAAACCATGATAATTGATAGATAATAGCATGAGGCTAATAATGAATCAAACTAACTTAAAATTAGTTTGAAATTGGTCTTAATAAATAATTTGTTCATTTGATAGTGATAATAATAATCATAATGTTATGTTATTCAGAAAAAATTGACCTAAAAACAAAATAAATTCATTTTTTAAAATTTATTAAAAAAAATGTTTTCTTTTGCTTGTTAGAGCAAGAAGAGTTTTTAAGGAGAAAGATTAGTCATATAATTCTTTTATTTAAAATAAAAGATTGATTCACTCTCGAACTAATTTTGATGATAACGATAATTTAATAACAATAATAACTATAATAGGAGTGATGTTAACAGATTAATTATCTTTATTATTATCATTGTTTTATCAATAATCACTAATTATGGTAACAGTGATAATCATAATAATAATTATGATAATTATATTAATGACAAAAATAATGATCATTCAATGATTACGGTGATGATAGACATAATAACTCTTTGAGCATCAGATTCGACAATAATTTGGGTGTGCCCATACTCTTAAGCAAGTTTCAACCAATGAAAAATGGGAAAAAGCTCAACCTTCTTAATGTCACACAACTACACCGCACACTTGAAATGATAAGTTTTCTCTTTTACATTGTTTTTTTTTTTTTTTTTTTTGCCTTACGCATGTTTTTTTTAATAACCATTCTTTTGTTGTAAAAAGCAAGATAAAATATTCAGCAAAATAAAAGTATGATAAAAATATGTTTTATTTTCTCTAATAACTTTTTTAAAATTCAATATTAATCTTAAAAAATATTGCATTTTCATTTCTCTAATTTATAGATTCTAATTTTTTTATCTTCAAGGTAGTTATAATTAATACTTAATAACAATTATACATTGCCAAAAATATGCTTTGAAGGCAAAAAAAAAAAAAAAAAAAAAAAAAAAAAAAAAAAAAAAAAAAAAAAAAAAAAAAAAAAAAAAAAAAAAAAAAAAAAAAAAAAAAAAAAAAAAAAAAAAAAAAAAAACCACAAATAAGAGAAATGCGGTGGACGTCAAATGTACATCCCAAATTTCAGGTATTTTTTCATTGAGGCATGATGAGCTAATTTATTGTTGTATCCTCCGCATAATAGCCAAATTCCTCCAAACAATTTAAGTGATACCTACAAAATCACGTTGATAATCAAATATACCTAATTGTATTATAGTCTCATCTTCATCACTTTTACTATTTTTCTATTATTTCACAAATTACAATAATAATTGCAAGTTGAAGAGTGGTCAGTCAAACTCATTATGTAAGACCATAAATTATCTTACTAGTTCGTGTCATATTACTAATCCACATAAGTATCACAATATTAATCATCAAACTCACATCAAGGACAATATTAGTAATTCATATTATTATTATTATCACATTATTCTTAAAATATTATGTCATTTTTCATATCGATATTAAAGTGTCACTCAAAGTCAATATGTCACATTATAATCAATTGATTTTTAAGGAATAATCAATTCATAAAGAAACTAAAATTAGATAATTTTAAAAATTTGATGACTAACATTGCATATTGAATATTATAGAAAATCAAAAGTGCAATTTAATCAAATAAAATTTATGAGTTCTACCCTATAACCATTTATAGCTAAAAAAATTAAATAAATCTTGTTTTACTTAAAGTTGATGCTATTTATTTTATAAATAATTTTAAATATTTTTTTAATACAAACATGCTTTATTGAGGATGCCAAACATGTTAATTTACAATAATAAAAAAAAAAACAGTTCTACAAGCCGCATATATAGAATGTTAAATTGGAATGCAAATCAAACATGAAGTAAAAAATATTGGATTGAAACACTATTGCATTGGATGTCCTAACCTTTTTGTTTAATATAAAAAATATTTGATGAAAGTGTAAACGGGTAACATAAAAAAGAATATTTGATGCAAAACCATTTTGTTTAACATAAAAATTAGTTAATCGCATTAAATTCATAAGATAATTGATACAATATTTGATTATAGTTAAACTTAACTCGTTTCCTTTTACATATATATTTATATTGTCACTTTTTCCTTATGTAAAAATTTATGTGTTTTTTGGGTGAAATGAAAGATGTGTTATTCTAAGATATACAGATAAATAATAAAAATAAACTAGTTTTAATAGTAAAAAAATGGAAGGCGTTGTCGCGTTCAACGCGCTTAGATGAAAAGACAGCTTTTGTTTATGTTATTTGCAAAGAAATAACGATGGAAGTCAAAATCACCTTCACCGGCTTCACATCATGGTCATGGACTCACACAAGAGCAAATTGAAAGTAAGGGAGCCACTGGTGTGGCGCTGAGCTGTCTAAATTTCATTTTCACGTTATCACGTGCATTTTTGTTTTTGGCATGTTCTAACGTGCTTTATTATAGTTCAAATTCACCATTTTTTTCCGAAAATATTAAGCATGTTTGAATTATAAAAAAAAAGCTTATTTTGTCAATTTTCTACGAATAATAATAAAAAACGTTATTTTGTTTTAACTTCTTAAAGGCTTTTGGAAAAGATAACAAAAGTAAAGTTCCATCACTTTTATGTCGGTTAAGTTATTTTTCCCCTTTTTATTTATGTTATTCAATTTGATCATGTAATTAAAAAAAACAATGTTGTTCTTTTGTCTATTTTTTTAATGCGTTAAAGTTAATTTCGATATAAGAACAACATTGAAAATTTTTAAAAAATTAAAAAATCAAACTGAACATTTAAAACATGGTCAAATTGAAAAATGTAAATAAAATAAGAACTAAAAAGTAATTTATTGTTTTCTTTATAAATAGATATTTTTATGTTATATATATAAAATTAATTTTTCTTTTACTTACTTAATAATTTATTTTATTAGATAACTCATTTTTCTTTCTTTTTGTGATCATTTTACTTTTAATATATATATATATATTTCAAGTATTTAATTTGTTGTCTATCATAAATTTGTTAAGGTAATTAAGATTGTTTTCATGATTTTTTTTCTAATTTTAATCATTATTTTATAAATTGGATTGAACCAGTCGATTTAACTAGTATGATAAAAAAAATAGTATGATAATCGATTAATGAATTTTAAAAGTGCATCTCATAACAGGTAAAAAGTGATCACACCAATCTAAAATCATAAAAAAAAATTAGGATATTTTTCAAAATATTTTTATTTTATTTTTTATTTAATATAAAACGATATTAAGATAAATAAAACACTTATTTAGATATCAAACATAGATATACTTTATTTATTAAATTATTG
>PYAF01002382.1:511208-523063 GCA_007407185.1 Glycine tomentella
AAATAATGTAAATAAAAAGAAGGAAAAAATAATTTAATCTTTTGTATCGTTTTATTATAATGTATACAATTTTAAAAATATAAACAATATTTTTAGTTATTGATAAAAAAATAAAAAATAAAATGCAAAGCATTTTCTCATTCTCTAATAAAATAACATATTTAAAAAATAAATCCTTAAATATGGTAACATACTTAAAAACATTAATATGAAATAAACAGTTAGGGATTAAAACAAATTGAGCTTCGATAGTTTTTTTTTTTTCTCGTTATAAGCTTGAATAGGATTGAGTTTATCTTTATTCATAATTACAAAAATTTAACTTGGGTTGTTTTTTTTTTGTTATAAGCTAATTTTTAAGGCATATGCTACCATGTTCAATGGTATAGTTTGTTATGAAAGGTGACACGTTTTACTAAAACACAATATTAAGTTACAATTGTAATGACAAAGTTACCTTGATTTTTTTTGTTATTGTTGAGAATTTGTTTTCTTCTAAGATGGAGTTGTGTATGGTTTAACTATAAGGTTAAATATATGTTTACACTGTGTTGCTTAAATGTGGTTTGACTTATTTAAAGAATTCAATCCTAATTTAGCATGATCTACTTAAATATCTATAAAGTTGAAAATATTTCAAGTAGCATATTGGAGTCAAGAATTCAAAGAGATTAGGTTAGGCCTAAAAAATTAACTTGTAAAAGGTAAATAACTTAGACTCAAACTTTGTGATTATGAATTAGGCTAAATTAAAACCTGTCAAAGCTTAATTTGTCTTGACCATACTATTTTCATCCCTAAATACTTTTTTCATATTTAATTTTTTAAATAACTTATTTTATATTAATATTTAATTTAACAGTTAGAAATATTTTTTTAATTTTGTAAATATGTCACCTTTTTTTTTCTCCCTTTTAGTCTTTGAATTATATATCTTTTCCTTTTCTTTTTAATTCCTATAAATTATATATAGTTTTTTTTCTTAACCCGTTGACGTAACATTACTAACATATATGACACATTTTTATGAGGTGATATTTTCTGACATCATTATTTGTTAATATGATAGTTATTAACATTAATAATTCTAACAACAAAAATTAAGACATGTTGTAAGGAACTTTTTCTTTTCAAATTACAAGGAGCAAAATTAAAAGATTAGCAAATTATAGAGACAAATAGTATATTTAAGACATGAAGTAGTTGAAGAGAGAAGATAGAGATTACTATTGCCAAAGTTGGATCCTATTTTTTTATTACTTTTTTTTTATCCACCATATCATAGAAAACATAGATTTTAATTAATTCAAAATTTGATAGGAAGGTAAGTAAAATTTGATTAAAAATTATTTTTGTCAAAAATTAAATTTAGATATTATATGAATAATTTAACTTTAAATTGAGCATATTAATCATTCATGTCCAATCTGTTGATTATATTAAAATTTAATTAAATTATATTGATAGTGTTTTTTTAAAAATGTTATTCAATCGCAATAAAAAAATGTTATTTAATGATAAATTAGTATTACTTGTAAGTTTGTTAAATATTTTATAATAATTATTTCTAGAGTTATCAATAACATGATCTCTAATTAATTAACATTTAAATTTTTTTATACTCTGATTTTGCATGAAAATTAATATCAATATATTAACTCAAAAAAAATCTGAATGTAACAGTTCGTCGTAATAACAAAACTTCCCAGAAGAACCTCATGCCTTTTTTTAATTTAATACTAGATTTAGAATTGAATTTTGATATATTATTAATACAAATATTTGATATTATTAATTAAAAATATTTTAAATGTGAATTACATAATTATCGCATAAATCAATATTTTATTTGTATTGTAATTTATAATAAAGTAATAGTGTAAATAAAAATTTATTCAGTTAAGAGAAATATAAAAAATATGATGAAATAATTGATGTAATGAAAAATAAAACTATATAAATAATATATTAAATAATATAATTAAAAGTAAAATATTCGGAAAAAGATAAAAACCTAACCTGCAATGCATTATGCCAATTGGCAAAGCGCAAGGCGTCAGCAACAATGGGCACCGCACGATTGTCAATTGGGACTCCGCAACTTCGCAACGACAGTGATTTTTTTGTGTACGCGACGCGATTGTTGGGCGCTTTAAAACACAAATACTCGAACTCCAGTATTATTTTTTCAATCATTATAAATTTTAATCTAGAAGTCAATATATTTTCTTTAATCTAAAATCAATTAATAAAGATGACAATTTAATCAAGTCTCTTAATCATTGATTAGGGGTGTTCGCGGATCAGTCCTGATCAATTTTGACCAAATTTAGGATCCAACCCAATCAAATTTGTTCGGTTCGGTTTTCAGAATTTTGTTTTTAAACCTAATCCAACATAACCCATTCATGAACAATTCGATTCGGTTCGGACCAATGGGTTACCCATTTAATTTTTTTCTTCTTAAAACTACTATTTTATATCATGATTCTTTCAAATATCCAATACAATTAACACAATATTATCAAATGTATAAAAATAGTAAAAATGATTTATTTAATACATCAATATAATGTTCTAAAATAGATTTATAATATAAATTAAAACAAAAGATTCTTGAACAAGATTTATTATCATAGTCTGAATCACAACTATTTCTTACAAATTAATTTTTTGCAATAAGCTTTGCTATAACAAAAAATTCGAGTCAACACTCAATAATGAATGTTATTTCTTTTCTTCTCATCATTGTTTCCATCAAAATCTCAATGGATACAAACCAGAAAAATCACGAGAAGTTAAAAAGTTTAGGAAAAGAAATAAAAAGCGCAGAAGAAAACCTGATGTTTGATCGATCTGATGAGATGAGATGAGAGAGAACAGAGAATGAGTTAGTGCAGAACGGCAGAGAAGGAGATGAGATAAGAGAGAACAGAAGTAACTGAAACGCAGAGAAGGAAATGAGATGAGACAGAACACAAAAGCGCAAAAGAAAAAGAAACTTAAACCCATGACATTTATAGTACCACACCTTCAAAACAAAGATGAGATGATTATGGACTGACCCTTCATTCGGCCCAGACATTTACAGTACCACATCTTTTTTTATTGTCAAATTATTTTTTATTTTTTAAATTTTAATATATATATAAATAAATAATAAAAATTATATTTTTATTATGGGTTCACGGATCGGGTCAATGGATCTGTAAATCTAAACTTGTGACTCAACCTGTACATGAACGATTTTGATCGGTTCAGTTCGATTTTGACCCAAATCCATAAATGACTCAATCCAAACTGTTCGAATTGATTCAGATCGTTTCAAGTTTACGGGTGACGCATATCCGTGAACACCCCTATCATTGAATCATTGAATCATTGATCATGAAATCTAGCAGAAATATTTTATGACGTTCATAGTCTTATCCCTAATGTCATTGTCATAGAAAAATTATTGTTTTTTCCAATAATTATTAAAATTATATTTAAGATAATTTTAATTAATTGACAAAAAAATTCCTGTATATATATATAAATTAAATAAAAATATTTATAAATGATTAAATATCGTATTCTTTATATTACTAGCATAATAACATGTGGAATTAAGTTTAAAAATAAATAGTTAATAAATGGTTTCATTATATTATTATAATTTTTAAAAATTATTTTAAAAATATAAAATTTCAATATTTTAATATATTAAATATATAATTTGTAAATACTCTTTATTTTTATTTTTTAAAATTTTCAAATAACTAATTAACACATTGTATACGAATACTATCTTCATAATATTCAAAAAAAAATTCTTAACTTAAAACAATAGATTTTGTTTTAAATAAGAAATTTTGCCCTGCAGCGAATAAAATATATTAAAAAATAAATAATAAAATTTTAAATAGTATATCAATGAAATTTACTAAATTGGTAATTCTAGAAAATAAATATTTATATTTATGTATTCATAAAAATTATATTGAAACCAAATAAATAATTTTTGATTTTCATGTATAAACTTTTTAGAGAATGTTTATAATTAAGTAAATACATTTTAGCCAGAATCATAATACCGAAGGTGTTTCCTAAGAATCTCGATTGTCACAGGATGAAAAATCTTTATTTGTCAAAAATGAAACGTCTCCTTAGAACTTTTTTTAGAGAAACATCTCCTTAGAACTTGAAAACTTTAAAGAGATTTGTTGACCAACTAAATTACAAATGAAAAATAAAATAGCATGAAAATTATATGTATTATTTTAAAGATGAAATAAATATTTAACATTATCTACTTTAATAATTAACATTCATAATTATTTTATAATGGTGTATAACAACAATATTTTCTTACAACGACTAAGAAATCCAGAGTTCAACAACATATTGTCACATGTCACAAGTCATAACTCATGATCATGGGTGCTACCATTGGTCCCTATTAGCCAAGAACAATGACCAAAATATCCTTTAAGCATTTCATCCCACCCTACCACTCTTCTTTTTCCCTTTCTTCGTTACTTTTATCATTTCCTTTCTCCCTTTTCTTCATTCATTCATTTTCTCTTTTCCTCTCTCCCCATAATCCCCTTTCTTCACTCTCTACACTCATGTTGTTGAAGGTATTTTTGTTTCGTTTTTGTAAACATAACGAAATCATGATCCTGTTATGCATTTTTGCACAACAAAATTATGATTCCATTTTTTTGTGTTTTTGTATAATACAACGAAATCATGATTCTATTGTGTTATAGGTTTTGTTGTTTAATGAAATTACAATTTTGTTGTGATGCAAATTCTCACCCCATGCAACACAACGAAATCACAATTTCGTTGTGTTATACAAATTTTAACACAATGAAATCACAATTCCATTGAGTGACAAAACTTGTTACATAATGAAATCGTGATTTTGTTGGACTACAAATTATGCAATAACCAATTTTTTGTGGAAATAATTAGTTTTTTTGTGTTGATTATTTAGGTCAATGGATTGGAATACACATATATCTGATGAGGTTATAATGTCAACTGAATGGGGAAATATGAATGATAGAAGCCAAGGTTTCTTTTATCAACTGTCCTTTTTATATGGAACCGAGCCTAATGATATTGGTATGAGGAATGATAATGAGGAAAATATGGGTGGTGATGACACTGATATGCATTCTCAATCTAAGTATCTTGACTTTTCTAGTTATTTCATGATTGATGAGGTATATTTCATGACTTTTCTAGTTATTTCCATGATTGATGAGTTGTGGAAGTCTTGTGTTTTGTTATTGAATAATTGTTTTGATTGTTTTAGGTTTTGAAAGAGCACAGTGATTTGTTAAATTGAGCTCAACGTCTGGGAAAGAAGCACAAATTTGTGATCATGATTCAAAAATTAGAAGTAAAAAAAATGTTATATGGGGTTATGAAAGGGGAAAAAAAGTACAAACAGTAAAAAGACAAGTTTGTGAGAGTCATAGGGTGGACAATTACTGTAGAATGTGGTTTCCATAACCATAAAGTGATGACAATACTACTTGACCATTCATATGTTAGTTGTTTAAATAGTGAAGAAAAAACTTTGGTTAACCAATTGACCAAAAATATGGTGAAGCCTAATCAAATTTCGTTGACAATCAAAGATCAAGACCAGACAAATGTTAGCACCATCAACACCATATACAATGAATGTCAAAAGTATCATTGCGAACAAAGGGAACAAAGAACATAAATACAACATCTGATGAAGTTGATAGAAGCGACAAATATGTTTATTTGTTTAGACGACTGAACAATGAAGATATCATCAGAGATATATTGTGGACACATCCAGATTCCATCAAACTATTGAATTTATTTCCAACAATGTTGATTTGTGATACAACTTACAAGACAAACAAATATCATATATCATCTTTTGCTGTTGCAAATTATTGGTATCACTTCAACAAACATGACTTTTGTTGTTGCCTTTACTTATTTAAGTTTTGAGAGAATGAATAATTTTGAATGGGCTTTAAGTAAGGTGAAAGGATTATTTGTGAAAGATGATGCGTTGCCTCATGTTATTGTCAGTGATAGGGATCTTGCTTTCATGAATGCATTGAAGATTGTTTCCTTCTTCAACCAACTTGTTATGTGTGTTCCACATTACAAAGAATGTCAGTGCAAAATGCAAAATCCTCGTGGATAAGGCTGGAGAGTGGAAAAATATCAGGGTGCTTGAAAACTATTGATGTAGTCTCCGGATGAAGAATCATATAATGAACTCTTGAAAAGCTTTACAAATCGGTGCACACATTATAAAGTATTTGTTGACTATGTCCATAATACTTGTTGACGCCTTTTAAGAAGAAGTTTGTATAAGCATGGGTTGATCGGGTGATGCATCTTGGAAACACAACAACAAATAGATACATAAATTATTTGACATTGGTGTTTTTTAATGTTTCATTTTGTTAAATTAAAAGTATTTTTTACATTTCATTTTGTTATATAATAGGGTTGAAGGCATACATGCGAGATTGAAGAGGTTGCTTCATGATAACATGAGAGATTTGTATAGCTATTGGGATGCATTGAATAACATGTTTGTCTTGCAACATATGATGATTAAGGTTTTGTTTCAAAAAATCATAAAATGTGGTTGAACACAAGTTTAATTCCTCGGTATGTAAGAAATTACGTGACTTTGTATCAAGAGAAGCACAAGACATCATTTTCCATAAGTTGCAACGAGTTAACACCGTATGTATTGACAATTTTGCTTGTGGTTGCACACTTAGAGTTACTCACGGTCTACCATGTTCTTGTGAACTTAAAACATTTATCAGTATATATGGCTTCATTCCCTTGAAGTACATTCATGTACATTGGAAGATGTTATCCATTCGTAGTTCAAAAGACACGAGTGACTTTTGGGGGGACTTAACCCTGAGACATGAGATTGATGTATTGTTAAAGAGATTTTCAAAACTAGACGTGTGCAATAAAATCACCTTAAAGACTAAATTCCTTGAACTTACATTTATGGATACCACTCTAATGTGTCTTCTCTAGAGAAAGTTAAAACAAAGGGTGCATTGAAGTCTGTGAAATCTACCAAATGTGAACCTTCAATGTGGAAGCATGTCGATGAATTGAGCACGATAGTTGGTAGTTCGAGAACTCCAAATATAGCTTGCAAGGTTGGTCGTGACAAGAAGAAGACAAAAATGGATCGTTATATGGATGAATTTCCTGATGAGTTGCAACAATAACATTAAAGATGTCACACTGGATGAAAATTGTGGTTACAGGGCAATTGCAGCTTTGCTAGGCCAAGGTGAGGAATCTTGGTCTCTCGTTCACCAAGATTTGATTCAGGAAATTCAAATATGACATTCTCTTTATGTTCAATTATTTCGCTCAGAAGAAAGACTGTTGGATTTAATAACCTCCTTGTATGTTGAACATGGTCCAGTACTTGAAGCAAAGTGGATGACTATTCCTGACATGGGTTATGTCATTGCTAGCTGGTATAATGTTGTATTGATTCACTTATCTAAGTTGCAAAGTTGGACTTTCTTTCCACTTAGGAGTCTCGCGCCAACTGCGTCTCGTCTTATTGCAATTGGATTTGTCAATGAAAATCGCTTTGTACATATATACATTATCCACTAAAGATACCATTTACTTTTGTATGATAAATTAGTCTTTTTTAAGGGACAATTGTCCCTTGCCTCTTGTTGTACTACAATGGAGAAGATACTGCACACCCAAAGCCTATTCAGGGCAAAAGCCTTATATGAAACGCGTTCAAGCTTTCAACTCAATACAATTTCAATCAGTTAGAAAATCTCAATATGTAATACACCTTTTTAAGGATTGAAATAATTTTATACGTTAAATGTGTGTTTAATTAATTTTATGGATGTGTATCTCAATATGTAGTAGAAATTTCTATGACATTTCATTTAATACATAAGTTTTTTCTCTCTATGAAATCTATTTGTGTAGCTATTAGAAAAACAAAAGAAAGTGTACAACGAAAGTATGATTTCGTTGTACACTTTGCAATAGAATCATCCTTCCGTTGTACATGTCATATTTAGGCCCCATCTACACAACAGAATTATGATTCTATTGGGTATTTTTTCCCTCACCCACAATGTACAACAAAATCACGATTCCACTGCATTAGGTGGACACAAAATCTTGATTCCATTGTTCAACGGTTTTTGCACCCTTAATGTAGTGAAATTGTAATTTCGTTGTGCATTGTGAGTGAGGGTAAATTTGAATTTTTTGAATGATTGTAGGGATCAATAGCAACCCCTTCACAATAATTTGCTTTCTTCTTGGCCTGTTGGCAACTATTTAATAGTAACTTCGTGTGGATATGTATTCATATTGGACCATGAACATTTAAAGGCCCCTTCTCTACATGCTTAATGGACTTGGCAAAAATTAGGAGGGTATTACTTAAGTGCACCCCAAGTAATGCACTTAAGTGCACCAAAGCAAATAATGAGGTGTGTTAAATAATTACCAAATTAGGATCATCGCACAATCGTCTTGGCACTCTTAATATTACATCACACAATTTTACTTCTTTAAATCATTCTTTTAATAAACATCTTCATTTATTTTATCATTTTACAAAGATTAATTATTTTATCACACTAGATCTTTAAACAATTTCAATTTGGCTAAATTTTACTTTTGTTCCATTATGTTTTAGTGTTGTTTCACTTTGGTACATTAAGTTTTAAAGTTTTATTTTGGTCCTTTATGTTTTTAATGTTTCATTTTGATCCTTTATGTTTTTGAAAGTTTCATTTTGATAATTTCTTCTGATTTCTATTAGTTACCAACGTTAGTGTTCTGTTAAGACCCAATGTTTTTTTTTTTTATCTATGTTTGTGTTGGATAATAGTGTGGCTATGGGATGGCACATTGGTGTTGTTTGGTGGATGTAGGCTGGGATCTAAGCCATTTGTTGATGATGGATGTAGTGTTGTGGAGGTTGCGAATCTGAGTGGGAGGTGGTTCTAGTGTTTTGTTGTGGTGATTATGGAGTTTGCATAAGATGACAAAGGTTGAAAAAGTAGGTATGATTGAATGCATTTTAAAGATAGTGGCGGTTTGAGTCACCAATATTTTAAATTCATTATTTTAAAATTTAACATAACACTATTGTTTGCTAATAGAATTAGAAGAAATAACCAAAATAAAACTTTCAAAAACATAAATGATTAAAATGAAACGTTCAAAACTTAATTTACCAAAATGAAACTTTCAAAAATATAAATGATCAAAATAAAAGTTTCAAAATATAAAAGACCAAAATAAAACTTTTAAAACTTAATGTACCAAAGTGAAATAACATTAAAACATAATAGATTAGAAGTGATATTTAGCCTTTCAATTTTAAACCTTCAACATGCAAAAATTCCTTGGATTAACGACAATCACACATCACAAACAAGATTAATCTTTGACTCAATGAATTGAAAAACACTCTGTAATCTCTAACTCAGGATAAAAAAAATTATATATATATATATTGAAAATGTTTTGAATATATACTGCATGCATAATGGATTTTTAAATTATCATCTAATTAAATTATCATTTGTAATATATTTGTTTATTTTTATCATAATTATTTTAAAAATCATACTAATAATTGCTGATTCGACGAAATTAAATATTTTAGAATGACACTCATAAAAATTGTACCAATACAATAGTCTAGTGCTAGGATTGTTTCAAATTTTATATATAAAATTATGAGTTTTTAATTTGATATATAGAAATGGGAATCTATGGCCATTTGAACCTTCAGCAATTCCCCTCCTAAAGTTTTGAGAACCAATTAATGCTGAGTTTCTAAAATGATTCATAAACACAATTGCAAAGCATCAGTCTATTATTGTTAATACAACAAGGTTTGGTTGGGTTACATGTCAACATATGGTAAAACAAATTATCTTCAAAATTTCTCTCTCTTTTTTTTTATAACTTTTTATTTTATTATTTACTTCTATTTCTCTTTTTGAGTTTCTTCTTTCATTTCTTTTTCTTTTATCTTTTTTACTTAAATTTTTTATAATAACTATTATTTTATTTTTATTATATATTATATAATATCTATCTATTCTATTCTATTACTCTTAATAATTTTTTCCCTCTACATATGTTACTCTCATTAAATAATTTCCCTTAAAAATTAATATTTCTTTCTAACTTTTCTCTCTTCCTTTTTAACTTTTTTTATATCTTTTTTCCTTTTTCATATTTATACTTAAAAGAAAAAATTAAATAGCTTCATAAATAAATCTTTTTTTATTAATGTTTATATTATAAGATTGAAATTTTTATAGTAAAAATTAATTTAAATATAATTGTTGTTTTATATAAATTTGACTCTATATTTAGAAATAAATATATTTTAAATAAATGAGAAATAATTGTGCCACGATAATCAAACATATTTTCTACAATTGTAGACTCTTACTCTTTGAGTCAATTAATTATTATTTTTTAAATATATTTAATCTTTTTATGAGACTTAAGTTTTTTTTATCACAATGAATTGAGCTAAATTGAGCTTATGTTATGAGTCATTGTATTTTTATAGATTACTAAATTTAATGACATCTAAATTAATTTAAAATTTAAAATTAGACAAAAATATCTACAAAAATATTCTTTTAAAGGTAGTCATTTTTAGTGGATAAGGATGGGGACTAAACGGATATACATGACTCCAAATGAGGACTGAATGAATACAAAATTTTATCTCCAACATAGATCAAGGACAAAGGCAGAATTGGAGATCGGGACAAGGACAGGAACAGAGAATGATGTACCCATTCTCGTCCTACCTATATTGTCATGCATATTCACAATCATCACTTATACATTTTTTTGGTGTTAAATAGTTACAAATTTAGATAAGATTAAAATTTCATTTACTCATTTAATTATTTTATTTTTTGATTTTAATTTTATTGAGTGAGGTGAGAATGGGGACAAAGACAAGGAATGACATACCCATACTTGTCCTGTCCTATTGTCATGCATATTCCCAATTGTGACATACATTTTTTGGTGTTGAATAATTATAAATTTCAATAATATTTAAATATTTTTTTATTATTTTTATTATTTTTTTTGTTTTAATTTTATTGAGGGGATGGAGACGGGGAATAACATACTTGTGTCTACCTTACTTCATTATTACGTCTATTTACAATAATCACTTATATATTTTTTGGTTTTAAATAATTACAAATTTTGATAAGATTAAAATATTTTTTAGTCTTTTAATTTTTTTTTGGTTTCAATTGTTTTCTAAATTAAAAAAATACTTTGATCCATTCACATGTCTTTATTATATCAATTTATCATATAATATATTATTATACACAAATAGTTTATCTTGTACATTTTTTATTGTTATTTGTAATATACTAAATTTAAACTTCACTTGTAACTACTCTTATTTTGTATCGTATCATGTTTTTAATATACAAATTTGCATCATATTTGCTCCTACTAGAAAGTTTTCATCTTATTGCTATATTTTTACTAACCATAAAAAAATATAATTTACTTGTCTATAAAATATGCGAAAACAGTCAATTCATCCATGCTGAGTGTAGCCAACCCAACTGCTACCAGACCCAAGAGAGAAGTTAGCAAGCCCACTTATTTATCTGATTATATTAAGTAAAGCCAGTAGAGATAATTACGTTATCTATTTAATTCAATTATTAGTTGAGATAGCTTATCTTGATTTTATATTTTAAATAACCGTAGGATAGGATTAGTTTATCATTTAATTCCTTATCCTTAGTTACAGTTGTTATTTT
>PYAF01002382.1:531770-552111 GCA_007407185.1 Glycine tomentella
ACATGATTAAGAATAGATTTAAATGTGAATTTAATTTTTGTAAATTTGTGTTTTTTTAATTTAATTTTTGTAAGTTTTTTTTAGTTCAATAAATTTGTGTTTTTCTAATTTTAGTCTCTAAAGTGAGAATTTATAAAGATTAAAAATGAAATTTTAAAGTGACTAAAATTAAAAAATACAAACAGACTAAAATGGAAAAATAAATTTGTGAAGATTAAAATTAAAAAAATGTAAACTTATATAAACTAAAAATAAATAAAAAAATAACAAGATTCAATTAAAAAAAGCACGAATTATAGAAATTAAATTCATATTTAAGCATTAAGAGTATGTTAGTGCTAGAATACACCATTAATGGTTTACGAAGTTAAGGCTTTTGTTTTTCGTATAATAGAAAAATGCACAATGTCAATGCTATTACTAGTTCTGCGTAAAAGTACATAAAGAACATTGATTGCCTGTGATGATATTTATGTTTCACAGTGAAGTGACAAACAATGGCATCACTCCAGATGTAATTGGAAGTAAGAATGAAATCAAACATTATGACAAGAATTCTGACAAATATAGCACGTGAGAAGGAAAATGTAGGCAAAATAATTTCAATGATATTTTTTTCCTAATTATTTATCAATTTGGGACTGTTTGAAACTTATTTACGAAAATGGGGCTCTCAAACACGTCTAATCTGGGCGTGACTTAATCCGTTACTAATTCTGTCGCTAACACTTTTTGCGACAGAATATTCAGTCGCAAAAAGTATTAGCGACGGAATTAACGACCGAATTGATGTGTGTTTTAATTTTTAACAAAACTATCATGATGGTCTCTAATTTGGTCGCTAGCACTGTTTCAAGAGAATTTTAGTTTTTGACGAAAATATAATGGTGATCGCTAAGGTTAACTCACGTGGGCTTTCACCCAATAAATAACACTCTTAAAATGAGTGTCTTCACAATTTATCTTGTGTGGTTATATCTTCACAATCTATGTCCACATAATATTGAAGGCACCTAAACTTCCCATGTTGAATGCAAATTCAATAATAGAACGCATCATAATATTGCTTTCACTAGTGGAAATAATAAAGGGATTGTGGAGCAAAATATTTAATTTGAACTGATAATTGTAACAGGTTCACAAGATTGTTGATCTTTCATCATCTCCTAACCGAGAGGTTGTGGTATCTTGAAGTTATGGAGGCATACAAACTGTTCTATCAGCCTCTTCTTGTTGAAGAATTTACATGATGGGAGTACTTGATTAAACAGAGAATGGGTATTGAGGTTGGCATGTGACATTTATTAGCACATAGAAATTTCTAAGATTGAGTTGGTATTCACATATCTATGAGAAATGTACCAACAAAGGTGCATTGCAAAATCACTGCTTGCATCGATCGAATTAGGTAGTAGTATTATTTAGGATTTTGATTTTGATTTTATGTTTAGGGTTTTTATTTAAATTACAAATTTAGGGTAGTTAGTGTTCATTATCTTTCACATATCTTTATTTTTATTTAGGGACTTTATATAAATAATTACAGGTATATGATTAATAATTACATTAATTACCTTAATTAATTAAAAGTAGAATAAAGTGATCATACTTACCTTATAATCGTAATAATAAAATATGGCTTAATGATAAAAAAAATACTTAACTTATAATCGTACTAACAAAACATGGCTTAAATATTATAGGAGTCTTGACTTCACATATTATTCATGTGTAATTTTCTTCTCTTGGTCGTTAGCCCTGTTTATTACAAAAAAAAAAAAAAAAAGACTTGATATACTTTTAGTCTCTATAAAATGAGTGAGTCTTAATTTTAGTCATTATAAAAAATGTTCTTTGGTTTTCTTCCTCAAGAAAATGAAATCGTTATTTTTTATCTCTATTATTATGTGACATCGTTACTACCATTTATTGATTTGGTTTGGTGTGATTGATTTATTCTCTACTTAAAGAGTTAACCATGGATATGATTTTATTATTTTATCAACTCTGGCCATTGGATTATTTTGAAGCAAGTACTCCACAAATCTGTTTACTTTCTCATCAGATATAATTTCATTAGTTCTTCACTTCCAATTTCAATAACTCCAATTTAACAAAAGCACGGAGGTTGAGGTGTCATTGAAGAAAGATATACGACATCCTACACAATTAGAGTGGCCGGTAAGAGACATAATTAAAATGGATATATATTTTCAAATGCTATGAGGCATTTACTAAAGTAACTTACGCTTGCTATCATTTCTTGGCTTGCCAACGAGAATATCAATATTTTTTACATTGGGAAGCACTTGTAGCCATGTCATGAGAGCATTATTTGTCGAGAAGAAGAGGTCAAGGTCAACGTTTACTTCTTCAAGAAGAGAAAAATTGCATGTGGTGGAGAGTTGGTGGTTAAGAATACCTTGGACAGTTAAAGAACTAAGATTCAGAATAGAAAGCACAATTTCCAAATATTCTTTACGGTTTTCTATTCTCAAACTTGAAAGGCTAGTATTAGATATGCAGAGGACTTCCTTCTGTGCACTTTACATTGTATAAGGACCAAAGTATTTAACACGTAACAGTTTGAAAAGTGCTCAACACTGTCATTGCCACGTGCAGTAAATTTGACATGTTCGAAATGCAAGCTTTTTAATGCGGGCAAGTGTAGAGATTTTGGTATTACCACTGAAGAGCACATACTACCAACATAAGAGATGTCAAAGAGAGACACACAAGATTAAAGGGAAGGACTTACAATTGTAGTAGGATGCAAAGTCTAATGAGTGTTTGGATGCAAAGTCTAATGAGTGTTTGGTAGATGAAAAAGTTTTTATTTTTTCAAGACTCTTAAAATGGAAAATTATGATTCTTACGTTTGATATTTGATATGTAATTAATAAAAAAAGATTGTCAAGAAATTATAATTTTTGATAATCAATTTTAGCTCAATTTTTTTGCAAAAACATTTCTAAGGAAGAAGGAAAATAGGAATCCAATTATTCCAAGGAAAGAAAATTTTAATTACATATTTTACATTTTACATGAATCTTTAATTCTCACAAATCTCCTAAAAATCATGTTTCTTATGTATGAAATTTTTTTCCTCCTACCAAACTTCCCCTAAACTCATGTATGACACTGTGAAACAGAGCATATTTTAATGACCCTATCTAAGAATCGAGCCTTAATTAATAGTAAGATTAAGTAGGGAATAGGAGTCATCTCGAGTAGCGAGAATCCAAGAGACAATTCAGGTCCCGTGAAGTAAAGGGTACAACAAAATGTGAGATTGGTGGGGTCCTTCCACCTTTTAGATAAGACAAAAGTTTGAATAACATCTTTTGTGTCCATAAAACTCATTATGTGGAGAAGAACACAGTGGTGCCGAATAACCTTGAGCAGCTGAAACTGCCGCCATGAATGCTAACTTCCACTGCAGAGCCCAGTTTGAGGTAGACTGAACCGGGTTTTTGTCTTGGTGTCGTCGTCATTGTCTAATGTATTGGACAGGAGAGTAAGTGAAGCCTCAAGAGATTAACAAACAGTCCTGTTATTGACAATTTAATTTAGAATAAAGATAAAAACAATAGGTTCGAATATATATATATATATATATAAGCAATTAAAATAATAATTTAGTCTATGAATCAATTTATCAAAGAAGTCGATAATCAATTATATCAATTATCAATAAATTGATTTGATGCTAAAAATAAGCTAATCGATTGCTAAAAATCAGCTGACTAATTATAACACTCCTATGACTTATCGAATAAATATTTTATTCAAACCATAACTAATTTATGTCAGTTACGTTTGAAATTGAAAAATCCACCAATCATTTAATTTTATTACGTGTGATTGATATCAACCAATTTATCAATTTTAAAAGTTGATTAAGGATAATAAATTTAAAATCAACTAATAGATCTAAATTTTAGAAATATTTAAAAAGTATAACAAAGTATATATTGAAATAGATAATTGTTACGTTTAATATATATTGACTGAGTTATTTTCAAAGCAATATTTAATAAGAAAATTAAATGTATATGAAAACAAATATTTGTTTTTGTAAGCTCAATAATAGGTCATGCTAAGTTCTTCAATGGCGGTGATTCATTTATTCTTACTTTTTTGGTGTATATTCAATCAATTTATGTAATTAACTAGATTAGGTATCATATCGCTAACTTTAGAAATTTATTAGTTTTACCTTATTTTGTGTAGGATTTGAAGAAGAGTAAGCTATATTTGAAGTCCTTTTTAAACAAGTTTGGCTTTTCGCACAAAGTGTGATTTATGCGATGCTCAGCGCGCAAAAGGTCTAGAGAGAAATCCCTAATAAAGTCAAGAGGACACTAAGTGTCAAGAGGACACTAAGTGTCGTGACCATTGCGTTTAGCGTGACCACTTCAGATAGCCTAATAAAGTCATGCTTAGTGCAAAGACATTTTGACCTAAAGATAATACCTAGAGCGCTGTGTGACAACTAATTAAGCTTCTCACAAGGCCTCTTATTCCTTTTTCCTCATTTCTACATTGGTTTATGGGCTAGCTAAACTTCCGTTTCTGGTGTTAGATGAAATCAAACCAACTCCCATGTATTTATTTTGAGCTATTTATTTATTTTTATATGATTCAATGTTAATGTTTTACACCTATGCTTAATTTTTGTTATGAGTTGATCTTCCGTAGCTTGAATTTGATAGTGATTGGAAAATACTTTCTAAACCTTGAACGGAAGCAAAGCATCTAGACCTTGTATCTAGGAGTGAAATTTGGTTTATTAGTCAGTCATCTTTTGATCTCTAATCTTAATGTGAGTTTCTTAGTTAAATTATTCAAGGGATTGCAATATAACAAAAACTTTAGGCTCTTATCACTAAGAATTAGGGTTTTAGTACTCTTAAAAGTTTATGTTAATATCTTAAGTGAAAAATGAATTAATGATCATTATGTTACATGAGAGAAAAGTTTGGGAAATCTAACCTCAACATTTTGTCAAACCATTTTTTGCCTTCCAGTTATTTGATAAAAACTCAAAAAGAGATTTAACTTTTGTTCCCTTAAAATTTCTTATATTAATTTATGTTTTTAACCTTAAAATTAATGTTGTTCAAAAACCATCACCAATTCTGATCACCAAAATAAAATCCAACTATATACATGCACTAAGAAAAAACATGTAAAAGAGTGTGCAGATGCAAATAATACTGAAATATCAAAAAATACCTATTCTATTTTCATTTCTTTTACCTAATCACTCACACACTTGGTGCTTGCATCATCCCTCCCTAACTACAAAATTCAATTGACCATCCTCCTTCTAAATCTTCTACGGACAAGTTTCTTCTCTATTCCCCTTCCTTTTCATTTCTTTCACCTAACTCTTTATTTTACATTCATCCCATTATCTTTGATGTAGCCTTGGTGCTTGCATCCTTGCCCAACCCAAAAAATGGTGAGTTAACAAAGATTCAAAAATGCAAATATCAAGAAGTCAAATAGAAATGAGTGATAACAATACCACTTTTTTGAATATGAACCTTATTAGTTAAATAGAAGTCACACATGATGTCCATAACATATTAGAAGAAAAGAAGAGGAAAAGAGATGAAGATAGGAATTTGACTTTCTGTGTTGTGCAATTGGAAGAGTGATAGTGTGGTAGTGCGATTTGTGAAATTGTCATCTTCCCGCAAGGACTTCCCCATCGCGATAACAATTGTACCATTTGAAGAATACATATCGTAGGTTAGAGAAAGGGATATAACGTGAGCAGCAAGAACGTGAAGGACTGGTTAAGAAAAATTGTCGAGTTACTCGGTTATAGTTGAAGGCTAAAATACTGGGAACAATTACTAATTAAATTACTCTTTGTTAAAAGTGGTAGTGGTTGGTATTTGTTTTTGGTATATTTGATGTAGTACAAGTGTGAGGTAAAGTCTCACATCGAATAGAAATAAAAAAGTTGAGCACCATATAAGTGAGGAGAAGACCCATAAACCTGAGCCTTAAGGTTTTGGGTTAAAGTGTGGTGTCTAGTTCGCTTATATGGTTACTCGTGTAAATCTCCCCGATATTTACCCCCTCACTTTCCCAACAAGTGATATCAGAGCCGATGATTCGACTTGGTGACTGGCTCGGACGAGTAAAAATAGCGGCGATGGATCCATGGAATTGTAGATCCGTCGAGGGGGAGGCTATGTGGAAGAGACTCTCACATTTGAGGGGGAGATTGTTAGAGTACAAGTGTGAGGTAAAGTCCCACATCAGATAGAAATAAAAAAGTTGAGCACCATATAAGTGAGGAGAAGACTTATAAACCTGAGCTTTAAGGTGGGTTAAGGTGTGGTGTCTAGTCCACTTATATGGTTACTCGTGTAAATCTCTCCGATATTTACCCTCTCGATTTCCCAACAATTAGTATCAGAGCCAACGGTTCGACTTGATGCTCGGACAAGTAAGAAGGCATTTGTGGATCCATAGACATGGAGATTCGCTATATCAAAAGTCTTCATGACGGGTGAGTCCAGGCAACGAGTCCCACAAGTGTTGCGATGGTACAAGGTACTAGATCGCTGAAAGCTTAACTGGTTGAATAAAGTGTGGAAATAAAAAATTAAGTCAAAGTCATTTACAATTATGTATAAGTTATTAGTTAGTAAAACAGAACATTGGATGAGAAGATTATAATATTAATTAAGGGACAAAATTGACTAAATAAAAGTAGACACCCAATAGAAATATTCTCTTTATATATTATTATAAATATAGATTATATTAATAACTTTTGCATTGACAGTGTTTCACACTATTATTTAATCTTATAAATCATTGTTGGTATGACTTTTAAAATAATTATTAAAAAAGTGAACAATCACTTATCATATACGGTATTTTATAATAAGATGATAGTGAACCTACTTTTTTTCTTTTTCTTGAAAAAAAGAAGCATCTAAAACACCATAGGTCCATACCTTGTCATGGATCTACTTGCGTTGGACCCTGAGCTACTCCTTGGGAAGGACCATCTCTTCCTCATTCATGAAATAGACACAACCTTTCATTCCCTAAATCCCTAAGTGATTTGTCCCACCAGCGATGGTCACAGAAGGCCTCCTCTACCTTGTCGGCGTACTTGAGTAGCTAATGGTGGCTCTCTCGCGTGGGCAACGGTTGAAGATAGTGTAGGCTGAGAACTTCAATGACGATATGGTATTGGACCATGAATTTGTCAGAATTGACCTGGCTAATAATGGTGCTTGGAAACCATGAGCCATGGAAGTCTCCACCCTCGTCGATGTTCCACCCTCGTCGATGTTGACAATGGTCTCTCTGATTTTTAATTGTAACATTTGATTCCCAAATTTTATAAATTAGTGATTTTGGTTCATTTGTTTGATTGCTAACTAATAATTGTATTAGTAAAGTTATTAACTTAATTATAAATTAAGTTTTAATAATTAATAATGAGTTTTAATTCATTTATAACTAACTTTGGTAAGAAAAGTATCACTATAAAAATTAAAATAACATTATTGAAAATTCATTATTTGAGGATGGAATTAAAATTAATATATTAATGTATTTATAATTTTACAACTGTATATTATCTATTTGATATCAATTGTGAAAATATCAATAAATGTTTAATGTTCGAAACTCAAATCCTAGACATTGTTAGGATTCTCTATTCGAGATATTGTTTGTTTAGTTACTCGATTAACCATCGCAATTTTTTCCTTATAAAAATATCTTGGTGGGTTAAGAGGAGAGGGTGTTTATAAACTATATGTAATCTACTTCTAAGCGATGTGAAACTTTGTAATTACTGGAATAAATTATATCAATTATCAATATTGACTCCTAAAAATCAATTGACTTATAACACTCTCATATAATATTTTATTGAAACAATATTTTAAAAAATATATTTACAGTTAAATTTTATTAGCGGATTGATATCAATCAAATTCAATTTTAGAGGTTGAATAAGGATAGTAAATTTGAAATCAACTAACCAATCGAACATGGATCTAAATGTTACAAATATTATATATATTGAGGAAAGATATTGATATATATTGAAATAGATAATTGTTACCCTGAATTAAAATTGATTGGGTTATTTTCAAAACAAAAATTTAAAATATATATTGAAGATCTCTCTTTACATACAATGGACCGTAACCAAAGTTATATGTTCCATAAACTCAACATGCAACAAAGTCTGATGCAAGACAAATCAAGGATTAACTCATTTAAAGTACAACTGGACAACCCCCCAAAACAAATGTCCTATTTCTGGAAGACAAAACTCTAATCTAGGGAGCAGTTCCAAACACCAAAAAAATATCTAGTTTCTATAACTTAGCACACTTGACCAATTGAATTTGAAGCTAACCCTGTAATACCAGTAAAGGTGAAATAAGTTAGGTTACAACAATTCAGAAATCCAGCCGTCTTCGCCCCAGGAAGAGCTTCCCAAGTCACAAGCTCGTTGTCTGACCTGCATTGCATATAATGTCCCATGTAACATTTCCACAGATATCAAGTTCCAAGGACCAGCAAAACTTATCCATTAAAACAAAACAGGTTGCATATACCGCCAGACAAGCCAATTTGTATCTATTTGAATGACTTTAGAGGTTGGGAGTCTTTGAGAGGCTCAGAAGTTCCTTTAATGGCTATATTCTTCAAACCAATTTCCACTGCCTCCTTCTCAGCCGTTTCCCTCTTCCTCCTTTTAGACAATTCCTCGTTGATGGCATCAGGTTGCACGGTAGTTATTGAGGGCTCAAGAGTCCGAGGACCTGCACTCATCCATGGATGAGTAAGGCACTGAGCAGCTGTTGGTCTCTTTTCTGGGACAAAATCAAGTATTGGAACAAGGAAGTCAACCAAGTCATTTGTGTCTTGCTCATTGAAATTATACTTGTTCATCAGCACCTTATCCATTGGCCAAAATCGCAAATTGCTGATGTGCCTCAAGTCACCATGTCTATTGAAAAATTCTCGGGAATAGCGACCACCTAGTGCAATCTGAAGGAAATATTTATTCAAATTTTGCAGTTGAACATGGATGAAATATCAACGTCAACCAATTTTCAGAGAATGAAATACAGTAAATTACCCTATTCTTAAGTTTCTTTTAAGCAGAAAACCTCATTGAAAGAAAAATGGAGTACACTGCATGAGGATATGGAAAATAGTCTGAAATGGAGTTTAAAAATGTTGATTCTTGAATATAAAAATGAAAAGTGGACGATAACAACAAACTTCAAAATTCCCTGCAGACCACACAACATTCATACCTTGGGAGGCATATTCCCAAGAAGCTCCATCATCAATGCCAGATGATCCTGTAAAACAAACGTTTAAAGGTCATCAAAACAATCCATTGATTGAAGTTCAAATTTAGGTAGACAGTTTTATTTTAAAATTTTGTAACATTTGTTTCCAAGAGAATAGGAAGCTTCAATATATATCTATCTCTGTTTAATTTTTGTTGAGTAAAAAATATTTGATTTTCCACTAAAATAGATGTCAACATTTTTTATGCAGAACAACAGTGGCCTAGACCCAAGTGATTTCAATGTATCATTTTTTTCCATTATTTGTTCAAATTTTTCTTTGATTAGCAGCACCAAACAGAGAAGAATGATGAAGCCTCAATTCTAACCAGCAGTGTAACAGCAAATTATATTCAAAATTGAGAATATTGAGACATCTTCTTTGAACATCAAGTCATGTTTCGGCCAATTGATGATTTCAAAATGCTATGGACACAAGCAACTTTCTTTGAAGAAAAGTCATGATCCAGTAGGCAGTGGCATAACTTTAAAGACTGGAAGCTAAAGACTATTTCAACCTTCAGAAAGTAAAGATGAGTACAAAGAGTATAATAACCTTATTAGGAAAGAAATCACTCTTTAACTAAAAGTACTCTGCTTACACAAGTTAGCAATGTTCCCAATGAACGTTTTCTTATTTTTCAAATACAAGTTAAATTCCAAAGAATGCTGATATATTGTTAGCAAAAGTTAGCAATGTCCTTTGTATTATTGTTTCCATCCACAGGGCACATAAGATATTTCCCATTTGCCTTTTTCTCTTTCGAAAAACAGATATTTACTTAAAGTCAGCAGAAGTATGTTGTTCTTCATTCACCAGCATGTAATAAGGGCATGAAAAGGTACAATATTCAATTGTATTAGCAACCAAACCAAAAAGTTAAGAACAAGAGAACTTCTACTCTGTTTAGAAAACACTCAATAGAAAACAAGTTCATAATAGTTGTAAGCATGGTGGTGATACTTGATAGCACAAAATAAAGCCAAATAGCTTCTTTTTAGTACAAGACAGGTGCAGTTATGGTTACCTCATCTCTATCATAGTTGTCACCACTGTGAGGATCAAAAAGAACATCACCAGTGGCAAGCTCGAAGCAAATGCAAGCAAAGGACCATAAATCTGCTGGGGTTGAATATTTGGATCCAAGAAGAACCTCAGGACACCTATATTGCCTTGTCTGAATATCATTTGTGAAATTGTTTGTAAGTCCAACAAGCACTACCAAAATCAACCAGCTTGCACTTAAGATCAACAGCTTCCAGCAACTTCTTTCTCATGGAACGGCTGCCTCTCCTGTGACCATGACTTCCTTGTGAAACATCCTTCTCAAAAGTCTTAGTTGAACTTGATTCATCTTTACTCAGAGAACTATTAGGTTTATCTTCAACAGATTCCAAACTTAATTTCACATCATTGCCACAATCTTCTTGCTCAAGTCCTTTATAATCCTCAGCTTCCTCTGAAGTTTCCTTCTCAACACAGCCTTGAGCTACCTTAGCCTTCCTCTGCATTTTCTTTTTCTGGTTCTTCACCGGATCTCCATTCAAAATTTTGTTGTCTTGGTTAGTCCCACTATTGGACACAGCCTCATCCTTGGTGTTTGAAAGGATGAGTGGAGCACCTGATTTCCTAGGATCTTTAGATGGGTTTATCAGTGACAGAAGCAACACATTCTCTGGCTTCAAATCAGTGTGTATGACAGAAAGCTCGCGATGCAAGTAATCCAAGCCCACCAAAATATGAAAACAGATTTCTCTAACCATGGGGAGAGGAAGCCCACGATAGTCACTATATTTGATTAGGGTCAGAAGATTATCACCCAGGAATTCAAAAACCATACACACATGCAGGCCATTAGGCCCCGAATGCTTAAAATGATCCAAAAGCTTCACAACACATTTCTTATCATCCAGGTCCCCCTCAGCTATTTGTTTGAGAATCTTTATTTCATCCATCGCAGCTTCAGTATAGTGCTGTGCACTCTTCTGAATTTTAAGGGCTACATAATGCTGCAAACAAGAAAAGTTTTCCCTTCATTAAGAGAGTACAAACTTCAAAGTTTAAAATCTAAAAACAGTAACAAGTGAAACATGGTGGATGTTTGGTTTGTTAATTTGTGTCACATTTTCATTTTCAGTCAACACGTTTTTACTGATAAAAAAAACGAGTAATTAGTCCATGCATTGACAGTGTAAAGGCATCCAATCACAACTAGTCAAATACAGTAAGTTTGTTGAGTTTTACAAGGAACTACCTAAAAAGTTGTACCTATGCAAAACTTTTTACATCAACACCGCATAGAAATTAAACTCTAAAAACAAAACCGTCACACAATTTTCATCTTGTTTCCTATGTTGAAGGTTTTGCAAAGTCGGTTATCAGTTCTCACCCTTCCTCCGCAACTAAAACACCGAACGGAACATAAACAATGGAACATTTTCGTAACTATTACTTGAAAAATGTAACCTGAAAATGAAAACAGGGAACCTACTAAACTCAACGGAGTTCTCAAGAAATTAACAATTTAACACGGTGAGGGACCGAAGAACAAAATCATTAACGATGCATAATAATGTAGGCAATTATTGAGCGCGAAAAGACGAAGAAAAAAAAAGGAAATATAAGGTTGACGCAGTGGTTAGGGAAGGGTGAAAGGAGAAGGAAGGGAAAGAAGTCATGGGTTCGAGTCCTCCAACTCCACCTGAGATTTCTAACAAAACTAACAAAATAACATTTGTCGATAAAATAAAAGCCGAAAAAGAAAAGTGTTGAAAAATGGAGGCACCGAATTGAGAGTGTCCCAAGCGAGCCAGACGGTGGAAAAATGGCCCCAACCGAGTTTGGACTGCACGATGTAACGGCCATTGTTGAAAGCGTCGCCGACTCGAACGGCGTGGTATCCTCCACGCCGATAATCCTCTGTGCATTCCTCCTCTGAACTGTAATCAACACTTCTCTCCATCCGATTTTCGTTTACGAATCCGAATTGTTAGAGTCGGATAGAGTGAATCGGAGTTAGGGTTTTTGAACTTTACCGGGAAAAATAAAACCAACGGAATTCGTGAGGGAGGGAGGGACTGGGATACTCATTAAAACGGGCACTATATCTATTAACGGATTAATTAAAAATTAAAAAAAAAACAAATGGAATATAATTACATTTATTAAAAGTTATAAATAATAATTTCATATTAAAGACAGTAATTATTTATGATTCATAGTGATTTTTAAAAGTAGTTAAAGAATAAATTAAGAGAAAAATGTATCCCAAATAAAATAATTATTTTTATTAATAATTATAGAATACTAGGATAAAATAGGTACTTCGTACCTCAAAAACTTTTTATGTGTTTTTTTATTAAATAAAATAATAAAAATAACTAGGTAGGATGATTTGTAAAGATAGTTATTAGGATAAAATAATAATTTATATATGTAATTATAAGAATAAAATAAATATAAAAATGTACATTAAACATTTTATTCTCTTTATATATAATTATAAATTATGCTTAGATTCATTTTTAATTGTTAGATTTAAAAAAAAAATTGTTGTTTGTAAAGTTTAAATTTATATTAATTATTTTTTATTGATCGTGTTTTTATTTTTTATTTAATCTTTAATTAATTTACATATATATATTTTTTATTGTAGAGTGGAAATGAAAATGAATAAAATAAATAATTCTATAATTATTTTATTAGAATTAAAAAATAATTCTATTTCTTGATTTCTGCATAGAAATCAAGAAATAGAAAAGTATTAAAAGTTAAAAGAGTCTCTTTACTTCACTCTGAGATTTTATTATCAAGAATTGAATGTATATTATTTTAACCGAGATAGGTACTCGTATATGAATTACTATTAAAAAATGAAAATTAATTTTACCTCATTGATTTATGGACATTAAATTCTGTCCTAGCCCATACGAGTTAGGATCAAGTGGAGTTCTAGCATTTATACATCAACTTAAGGGGATAATATGAAAATCATGGAATAAAAACGGGAGGATTAATTTGTCTCAGTTAATACATATGTGTAATTAAGAAAATGAGTTAACAAATATGTAGCATATATCACCTCTATTAGGAAAACTAGAATACTGTACCCGGTGCTATTCACGGACCAGAAAAGCAAACAGGAATTGCTTTTTAAAATGCAAAAAGTAAAAAGTGAGTGTGTAGTTGTTGATATGTAGAATCTGTTTGGTGGCTGGACGGGTTTATATATACTATTGATAAGTCCAGCAGATTTGTAATAAAAAATTTAACCATGCAACCAATTTTCTAAGACAAACTGATATAATCCTGTGTTCAATTGTATTTTTTTAATGGATGAAAAATTCAATGTCTAAAGCAAGACTTAGAAAAGAATCAATAATTCATTTCAAAATTTAGTGATACAAGTTCACAAACAAAAAATTGTATTATTTCTAGAATTTGAAGATAAATACAACAAACTTAAAGACAATAATTTAAAATATACTACAATATATTTCTTCCTTCTCCACACCCCACTACTATCTCACTTTTCAATTAAACATTGTATCTACATTCCTTTTTTCTTATGCCGACTTTTTATTTCATAGTGTTCTTGTAATTAAGTCTCTGTTAGGGTTTACGAGATCTAGTCCAAGAGCATTCAATTAATACCAAATGTAACTTGTCTTCTGAGATATGACTGAGGGGTTCTTATTGACTGTCTCTCCCTTTATTACCTATTGATTAGATGTTAAGGGTGTCTCATAATGGTGCCTCCTTTATGATCATTATGACCTCAGGAAGGGTTACAATTGCGGTATAACGGTAACAATCATAAGTGTGAAAGCTATGCGTCGAGTCACAATGATTGCTTCATCTCAATTTGTGCTCCCATGTTCCTGTTGGGCATGTATAAAAGTGTTTGTGGGTCCTTGACGGTCCCCACATTTATTCAAACTCCTTTCCCTCCTCTTCTACACTCTGGCGAAAAAGATTTCTGGTGTCGCTAAGTCACTTTTTGCACAATATTATGCGATTTCGGGTGTGAAGAAAAGGATTTCTGGTGCGACGATTTTGGTAGCGAACACTGGGTGGTGGTTACTCCATTGAAAGAAAGCAACACCAAGGTACCATTCTGTCCCACATTCCATTATTTACTGAGATTTTTTGTTTAGGGGTGAAAATTTGGGAAAGAAATGGCTTTAGATTACCCTACCTTTTATTCATGGGCAAAACAAGAATTTTTGAAGGAGGTATCTTATATTCCAGCCTTGGTTTGTTAAACGACTTCAAAGATAAACTTGTTTTCACTTTGGATGGGGACGATGATAAAATCATCGTGGAGACGTGCGAAAAAGGAGAGCATGTGTGCGTTCGGCCTTAACTTGGTGAAGAGCCCTTCGTCTTCTTTTATGAAACAATAATTAGCAGATTAGGGCTTCGATTTCCGTTGATGGTTGTCTAGAGAGGGGTTCTTTTGGTGTTGAATTTTGCACCGACACAATTGCACCTAAATAGTTGGGCTTTTGTTAAAGGATTTGAGGTTTTGTGTGAATGTCTCGATCTAGTTCTGACCATAGACGAGTTTTTTAATTTTTATTTTTTTGAATTCACAAACACCAAGAAAATAGCGTGGGTGTCGGTCAATAGCATCCATGGTCGGGGTTTATGAAATTTGTATACTTTGTCGTATAAGGGGTTCAAAGATAAGTTTTTTTCGTTTAAGACCAACTAAAAGAATGCCAACTCTTATCGACAATATCCTTATATCCCCTTCTACCGGTTGAGCACACCTCGGAATTATGGTAGTGTGTCGTAGGAAGAGCTCTCAGTAGAAGATCAAGTGGATGTGAATAGGCTTAAAGAACTTACCTATTTCACTACCCTACTTAAATTTGCTAAAATTTTAGAGTCGGAGTATCATTGGGTTGATTTGAAAGTGTATATAGGTATAATTAAACATGTTGCTTTCATCTTTGCTTAAATTTGTTTGTTTGAAGTTTTGTGACTAATGAAAATTTATTGTTATGTAGAAAGGGCTTCTAAAAGGAATGACACCAAGCAAAAGAGAAATGATGAGATTGTTTGAGGATAAGGCGAGGAGGGATGCAACTGAGACTACTACTGCCAAGGTCGTTGTTGATGCGGCAAATGTCGATGTTGGTGGATTAGTTACATCAATAAATGTTTTGGTTAACAAGGTTAATGATGAAGGTCGCCAATCGAAGTGCCCTCGTCACTAGGGGTGGACATGAATTGAATTTTTAAGAATCCAATCCATATCCAATTCATATCTATCCATACCCATATTTTTTTAAAAACAATTTAGATTCAAGATCCAATCCATTTAAATGGATATGGATTTGGATATATCCAATTTATATCCACTTAAATGTTATAAGATTTTTTTTTTTATAAATTTTAGTTATTAAATGTTAAAAAGTGAAAACTTAGTACCTGTCCATTTAAGAGCTATTTTCAATCAACCTTAGTTAAGACTATTTTTTTTTTATCAATATTGGTTAGTGTATTTTTGGCAAACCTCAACCAAAACAATTTCGACAGATATCAGTCCAGACATTTTTAGACCGACATCAACTAAGACTATTTTTTGCTGACATTAGTCAATGCATTTTCAATCGACATTGGTCAATGATGTTTTTGGTCGATCTTATGTAGGGTTACTTTTTGGTTGAGGTCGGCCAGAATTTTTAGTCAATGCATTTTTTTGCCGACATTGACTAGGGTTTTTCGATCAACATCGATTGTGACTAATTTTGGTCGACATTGGTTAGGATTTTTGTGACTAACATTGATAAGTTTTTTTTTTGCAGATGTCGATCATTGATATTTTTTTGCCAACATTCGTCAGGACTTTTTTTTTTTGTCAATGTTGGCTATATTTTTTTGCCGATGTTGGTTGACACTATATTTTTGTTGGCAACAACTAGGATTTGTTGGTCAACATTAAACATGACTATTTTTTTGGGCTGACGTTAGCTAGAGATATTTTTTGTTTACATCAACTAGGATTTTTCGACCGGTGTCAATTGGGAAAATATTTTGGCTGACGTCAACTAGGTTGTTTTTGGCTGATGTCGACCAATGATTTTTTTCAACCAATGTTGGCCAAAAAATAGTCTCGTCTGACGTCGACAAAAAAAAAAATTATAGTCGACGTCGAGCGAAAAACCTATTTGATTTCGATAAAAAATAATCTCGACAGACATCAACAAAAAAACCTAGCTGATGTCGACAAAAAAATAGCATCGACTAATGCTAGGTAAAAAATAGTCTCAATCAATGTTGATTAAAAAAATCTTACCAACATTAACTGAAAAATAGGCTCAATGATGACGGCTTAAAATCATCATTAGTTGACGTCAGCCAAAAAAATAGTTTCAATCAAAGTTGGCAAAAAAAATAGATTTAAAAATTCAAAACAAATATCCAATCCATATCCATTTCACATCCAATTAATTGGATTGGATTTAAAATCCAAAAAAATGGATTTGGATATGAAACTAATCCATTTAAATGGATTTAAAATGGATTGGATATAGATTATTTTGCCCAACCCTACTCGCCACGACGTTGGTGAAAAAGATCTCATCGGTTTGGATGAGTCTCAAGAACATCTCGATTCGGCTATGCCTGGTCACCAATCTCCAGTGGATGGAGACGTTGAGGAAAATTGGGATGTTCAAAATTTGGGGAATGCCCTAATTGAGGCTAAGTCATTTTCGACATGTCTTTTCCTCACTCAGAGCATAACCGAGTGCACAACTACTTGGAGAAATAAATAGAATTTATTTATTTTAAAGCTTTTTTATAAATGCTTATTTTCAAATGTTTTTTAAAAATTTAAACAAATTAGTCCAAAGGTTCGTATCATCATAGAATAAACTTTTATTTTTATTTTTATGTTTTTATATCATGACATTGATACAGAGTATCCTAACTAATCTACACTAGAAAATCTAAGTGATCATTTTTAGTAGGGATTTTTCTTCCAACCACATTCTTTTCATCCACAAAAGTTAAATTTGAGACCTTGTTTAAAAGAATTGAGTCCTTATATCACTTAGACCAATGATTTGTTGGTAGAATAAACTTTTATTTTGGTCATTGAAAAATAATTTTATATCAATTTATTATCTCAAGAGATAAATTTTTTACTGATTTATTCCTTGTAAACTTGTTTTAGCCCTCCTTTTTGAGATGTGTAACATGTTAATTTGTATGGTTAAAATGATAAATCACATTGAGTTAATTAAGTCCAAATGATCTCATATGACCCGAATTTATTTTAAATATATACAAATATTCTAAATAGTAATACATAAATTTGACAAAATACTATTATTTTTATCCCAATTGATTGAGTTAAATGTATCATCTTTTAATGTTATAAAAAACCATTTTAAAGTTAAACAATGTATACAAAAATAAATAAAAAATACCATAGACTTCACAAGTTAAAAACTAATTTGATAATTGATATTTTTACACTATATTCAATCATGAATTGTCTTATGTGATAATTAAGAGTTTAATTTTTATATATTATCGGTAGAATATTTTACACAATCAATTCATCAAAAATGTTATTTTAAAATAATTATTGTGAAAATTAATAACTTTCTGTATACATTTTTTTATAAGAAAATTTTTATCAATAAAAAAAAAAAGTAGAACACAAGATGTGCCCTGCGCATCTAAACAAAATACAGATATAACAGTTTTTGTTGTTATGACAAACTTGTCTAATATATTGGTTTGTGATAGAATGACATTTGTAGTGTATTTTTTTTTTACACAATCAATGCACACTTTAATTATATTTAAGTGATTAACTAACTAAATAAATTATATATTTTTTCCAACCACCAAAATAAAGTTTTGCTCTTTAACTTTATGACTCGCGAATGGGAAAGGAGGGAAACTACTGAGGAAAAAAAAAAAGAAAAAAGAAATGTGGTGGAGTCTTACAAAGATGAACCCCGTCTATAGACCTCACTCACTAAAGATATTATTTTCTAATAAAACAAAGCCCTCATTTATGACCAAAAAGTCCAAGGCGAAACCTAGCAATAGGATTACAGAAGAGTCCATGGATATTGGCAAAATAAAAATAAAAAGTGTTCATGGATTTCTAGCGCATAACTAGGTGCCGTGGTTGATGATTCAAATTCAAATGAACCAGAACACCACCTTGAGAGACGTGTACAAGGGAAAGGGATAAAGATGTATCAAAGAGAGATTTCTGGTGCCTTCTATAGAATCATTGATGTTGATATTATTCTATGCAAAATATTTTCCTATGAGAAATAATTCATTTTAACATAACAAAGAAAATGAATCAACATGACGTTGATTATAGTAGAAATATATTTGGTCTCTTTAAACAAGATCCTATGATACAAATAGTTATTATAGAACTAAAAAAATTATGAAGAAGATAAAAATAGTTACTAAGAAAATAAAATAAAATAGATATTTTTTTATTAATTCCTCAATACAATGTTGTTCCTACATTAAATAACAAACCTAACCTATTAGGGCCGGCTTAACGGTGGGAACTTAAGCTAAAATACATGAGATTATAAATTTGAACTTCAGTGTGATCATTATAAAAAAAACATTAAATAATAAAAATAATGAATGTTTTATTTGTTAGAACTTTCCCATAAATTCTTGTGGGTTACAATTAATTGTAACATTTTGTTTTGCCAAAAACTAGTTAATATTATCATCTATTTGGTGAAACTTAACCTCACTAATAATGTGATTAAGTATATAGGACTTCATATACCTAATTATGATCAATGTGGAAAATAATGTAGATCTAACTACTAGACTCATAATGAGTGGTGCATAGGGTTAATAAATAGTATCACTAATTTTCCTTTGTCATCACCACATTCAATTGTTTGCTAGGATTTGTTACATTGAGAACCCAAGAATTTGGAGCATATGATCAAGCAAAAGAAGACTTGGTTTCTCAATTTAAAAATTCATGCAACGCAAATAATTTCGATACATTTGATTTGTCCTCAACAATTAAGTGATCTTACTTAAATATTGTGGGTGTTCTAAATTCATATAAATTATGTTCCTGGAAATTTTCTTACATTATCATCTAATCTTTAATAAATTCAAATAAAACTATAGAATGTTATTATATTTTAGATCTATCTTATAAAATCTTTAAGTCATTTAATTTTTTTTTCTTTTGAGTCTCCAATCCAATATATCATTATAAGATATAATACTACTCAAACCGCTAACCATTAGACCAACCCTAGTAGGTTTAGGGGTGTTCGCGGGTCGGTTCGGATCGGTTTTGGCCAAATTTAGGACCCAACTCAATCAAATTTGATCGGTTCGGTTTTCAGAAAAAAAAAATTGAAACCCAACCCATCCCAACCCGTTCATAAACAGTTCGGTTTGGTTCGGATCACCGGGTTACCCATTTAAATTTTTTTTTTAGAACTACTATTTTATATCACGATTCTTTCAAATATCTCATACAATTAACACAATATTATCAAATGTATGAAAGTAGTAAAATTGATTCATTTAATACCATCAACATAATATTATAAAATAGACTTATAATATAAATTAAAACAAAAGATTTGTGAATAATATTTACTATAATAGTTACATTTACGCTTATATTCCTTAAGCAAGTAGGTACCTTTAAATCCTGATTGAGAGTTGAAGAATCAAACTTGTCAAACGCTTCTATATGATCTCACAACAATTCTCTCAATGATGCAAACATAAACTCTTTAATATTATTTGGAATGGAATGCATACATGAACACCAAAATATGTTTCTATTTATACTAATTTAAAGATATGATTTTAACCAATTTTTGAATGCAATCCTAAATATATTCTATCATATTATCCAATGCAATCTTAAAGATATTTTATTATATTATGCAATGCAATCTTAAAAATATTCTATCCTTTTTTTAATGCAATA
>PYAF01002382.1:552211-564877 GCA_007407185.1 Glycine tomentella
ATTTTTTTATTGTCAAATTATTTTTTTAATTTTTAATATATATATATAATAAAATTTATATTATTATTACGGGTTCACGGATCGGGTCATCGGATCAACGGATCTGTAAATCTAAACCCGTGACCCAACCCGTACATGAACGGTTTTGATCAGTTCGGTTCGATTTTGACCCAAATATATAAATGACACAACCCAAATTGTTCGGATCGGTTCGGATCGATTCGGGTTCACGGGTGACCCGTACCCACGAACACCCCTAAGTAGGTTGTGTCAAAATCTAAAAAAAGGATAATAAGTATTGTTATTACACTAGCTCTTGTTAGGAATAAAAGTATTTTGTTATGTTAAAAATGATAATTATTGACTATTTATTTTTAAATAATTAAAAACATCTAATATTTTTTTGGTTAAAAAATACTACATCTTTTAAAGAAAATAGTTAGCAAAACTCACGTACATATTAGTAAATATGAACATGTATGTATTTGCATTTATTTTTAACCAGTACATTCATAAATCATTTATTAAACATTCCAATTATAGGGAGACAAATGTGTTATACTTAGTTTCCACATATAATAGGAGTTTGAGATTTACAATTTGATTATTGATGCAAGAGGGGGGATCCGGAACCATAACCACGTATATTGCAAGGAAAGTTCAGCATAAGTTGGTGGAGAAAGTTGGGTATCTCTGGTACACAAGCTACATGCACTTTACTCGAGCAACCATTTCATTCATCAATGGTTTTCTCTGAACACTTTCGGTCAATTTATTGAATAAGAAGTGGGGAAAAAATTAGCTAGCACTAGCTTGATATATAGATTCCGTTATTTCATGGGTTTCAAAATAGGGGTGTTCGGGGTCTGGATTGGATTGGTTTTGATGTAAAAAATCATCCGATCTAATTCCTTCGATTTGGTCATTTGATCATCCATTCGGTTCGAAATTTTTTTCAAATTCGATCCAATCTAATCCAATTTTTTTCGGTTTGGATTGGATTGGTTTTCGATTTTTTTAAAAGTTTAAAAATGAAACTTATGAGACTTATTGTTATCAAAATAAGGAGTATCTAACATAAACAAACACATTCATTGGACAAAAACAAACATCATTTTCTAATTTTCATTAGACAAACACGTTAATTGAACAAAATAAGGAGTAATATATTGGATTTTTAGTTTTTCGGCTATGATGGGGAATAGACCCAAGTAGATAAAGGGTAAGGTATGGTTTATAATTGGATCGGTTTGGATTGGATCGGTTTTCACCGGCCAATCCGAAAACCGATCCAATCCGATGAAAATTTTTGGTTTTTTTCGATTTTTGATTATTTTGATTTTCAATTTTTCGATTCGCTCACCGCGATTTGCATCGGTTTGGATCGGTTTATGAAGATCCCTAATTTCAAATATAACAACTAAACTAATCTGTTCGTATTAATTGCATTGTCATAGGTATGATTGAGAAGTCTAAACAACACATAAGTTGTCGACTTTAGTATGAATATATGAGATAAGAAAAAGAGGAAAGAGATTCAACATATACTCAACAGATAATACGATATAAAAAAAAGGGAGAAAGAGAAATGAAAAATTCAATATATAAAAATCAATTTTAAATTTTTCCATTTTTTTATTTTAAACTTTACAATGGAGTAATTTACCGGAAGACTGTTACTTGATGAAGTTGTAAAATTTTCACCAAGCCCAAATGATGTTAGTCGAAAATGCACGTTTAATTCCGATTTTGAAGCTTTTATTCAGATTGACACTTGACTAATCGTCTCATTTTACCCTTTTCACAATGGATTAACATTGAAATGCCCAAACGAGTTTATAAACACAGTTTAAAGAATCCATTTTGAATCAGTCAACCCATTTGATTATTCAACCGAAATCAACCCAGTTAAAATTAGAATGATTTGATTTTTTTTTTTTATAAAAAAAACAACTCAATCTAACTCAATCCAATTATATTCCACTAAGTAAAATCTCAAAATAGATTAAACACAACTCAATTACACCCTTGACTAAAATGGAATGTTAAAAAAAGATAAAGATAATGCGATATCATAGAAAATTGTATATTTTATTTGTGTTGTGCATATGATTATAAAAGAGTATCTCGATTGTTTATCGAAATTTTTAAACTTCTCAAAAAATCCGTTGGTACTCATATGGGTTGTTCCCTCCCACCAATAATTTGTTCATACACACTAATTAGGATTTAAATTCTTAATCGTTTAAGTTTCAGTCACTTGAAATAACCATTATTAATAGGAAATTTTATAATATGAGGATAAGAGAGATAATTAATATTCATCATTAAATTTTATCTTAAATATTTAAGATTAAAATATCGGAAATGTATAATTTTTAAATAATTATATGATTTTCAATATTGTTTTATTCTAATTATTCATAAATAACTGTATAGTTAAGTTTAAATTTCTTTTATTTTTTTATAAAAGAACTTATAAAGAATTTTCGTTCGAGAAAAATTTTAGTTATTAAAAAAAGCAAGAAGATAACTTTGTCCAGCGCAAAAATATGAGAGATGTGAAAGTTTAGGCATATATGATAACATTCGTATGGGTTTGATTATTTCTGCTAACAAAATTAACATTCTAATTGTAACATCCTTTTTTAAAATATATTTATAAAAATATATTAGTTTTTATTAAATATTTTATGTTATTAGATTTTTTTAATAATAATAATATAAAATTATGTTGGGTTAAATATTTTTGGGTCTTTAGTCTTGAGAAACTCAATTTAACTCTAAAAGCTTACATGTTCTCTAAAAACCAAGTTTAATTTTTACACGGTCTCTTTTTGCTCTTTTTGGGATCGTGCTGTTAGAATCGCAAACAGAAGAAGAGAAAACATAGAAGATTGTCATTTCTGTTGCTTTTCTTTGAGGAAAACATACTTGAGGTAAGGGGAAGTGTGTTCTCTCTTTCTCTTCTATTATATGAGTGACAATGAGTCACAGATAAATTCTATTATCATAGGCTTATATTTGGATTCAATTGGATAGGTTATGAATATTCCAAATCATGTTTATTAAATTTGTATTGTGATTTAGTTACATGAGTGTTTAATTGTGATTTTTGTTTTTCTCCTTTTGTGTTAATTATGGATTTTAAATTATATCTGATTATTTATGTACATTGGATACAATTTTCAAATGATTGACTTATCTTATTTATGTTCAATAATTTTGTGGTGATACTATTATCATCGATGAGTTTTCTACAATTCTCATGACAGCAAAGGCTTCCCTTGTGCATAGGTTGAATTTGATATGTTGAAATTGAATCCTTTCTTGTATACGTGTATAACAATAACAATTGTTGTGAGTAAAGTTTAATTGTTACCAAAAGATGTTGCAAGTGTTCATATATTTGTTTTGAAGCATAAAAATGACGTGATGGCAAAATATATACTAAGTCACGAATCACGTTTTCGAGGTATATATATTAAGGCTTTGAAATTGGTTCACAAGGTTTAGGGGGTTGCACATTAGTATTAAAAAATTATTCATATATATATATATATATATATATATATATATGTGTGTGTGTGTTTTGTTTAAGTTTACACGCGTAAGATATATTACATAATGTTATTATTTTGAATTAGTTAAGAATAGTAGTATCGGTTACTATATTTAGTCTTTTGTTATTAGTTTTTGTTTTACTATTAGCTCCATTAATATAAATGTACATGGTGTACTGTTCATATTGTTGATTGGTTATTATGATATTATTCTTATAGTGTTGTTGTGGTGAGATGCTGAAAATTATTAGTGTCAAAGTCTATGGACGTGTTAGTTATACATTTAGTATTATAAGGATTCTTGATATGAGATTGTTTTCTAATTATTGTCGATGGAATGATAAAATATTAAGAGTGTAATTGTGAGAATTAGAATTATAAAATTGATTTGGTATGACATGTGATATCTTGTGTATGATATATGATATAATGTGTCATGAAATGTGTATGTGTTGTAAAAATATTTAAAAAACTTAATTTTTGTGGGATAGGAACTTTTAAGGGATTTCGAAAATAAATCATATGTATATTGTCTGTAAATTATGCATCATGTTGTGCATGTGTTTTGAAGTGAATGATGTTTATGAACCTAACTAGAGAGGTCACGAATGAGTTGACCTATAACTCCGACCTTAGAGGTGCAATGGTTTAAAATCTCCTTTAAACACATGTTGATCACATGTGTAGAATATCCTTGCAAAGTCAAAACATCCTACATATGTGTCTATGTGTATGGGCCATGTGAAGTGGATGTTGTGTGTTTGTGTGATACAATTAATTGTGATGCATCTTATATCCTTACGCCTTCTTTGAGTTTTATATGTATTGTGAGATGTATTTCATTCCTCATTTATTTGTGTTTGGACTGAATGTCACCCTTGCAGGAGCGACTCTACGAGGTCATGATGATGAAGATGTTGGAGAAGAGACTTAGGTCTCTGTTTATTGTCTTCTATTTTTCATTTTATTTTGGGATTGTAAAGTTCTAATGATTTGGGACATTGTGGATTGATTTTTATTGTTTTATGTCTATGTTTTTGAAACTAAATTAACGATTTTATTTCTTAAAGTTGATTATGTTTCAAGGACTTATAAGGTCAAATGTGGCCAATATTTTTTTTATTGACAATTAGAGTATTTACTTGAGTTTGAATTATTTGAGTTATGTATGTGATGACATTTATCGCAAGATCATAAAAGTTTTAAATTTACTACTTTATTCGATAATGAAAATTATTATTATTATTATTATTATTATTATTATTATTTATTATTATTAACTAAGCAGTGAATGGGTGTCACACTAACAATTATCATTTGCGATAAAAAAGAAGGGTAAATATCCAATTTGGTCCTTAAATTTGTTGAGCGTTGATAGTTAGGTCTTTGAAAGATGAAAAATTAAAATTTTATCCATGAATTTGCAAAAAGTACGACAAATTTGTCATGTCGTCATTTTCTTAGTTAACCTAAACGAACGTGCTTACATGACACCTCCGGACCTATTTGTCATCAGTGCCTACATGTGATGTTGACTAAGCGGGACTAAATTGTCACTCAGTAAGTTTTTCTTTTTACTATTTTTTAGGATAAATAGTCATTTTCGTCCCTGAATGTATAGAGCGCTAACAAATTCATTTCGAAAAGATGGAAATTCAATTTTTTGTCCCTCAAAGTGTAAAAAGTGCGACAAATTCAACCATCCGTTAATTTTCGTCCGTTACCGTTGATGAAAGAGCCTATGTGACACATTCATGGACGAATTTGTCAGCATTCTACCCAAAATATAATTTAATCTCCATCTTCTCCATTTTTTTAATCGTTGCAAGCATAACATTAAACAATAAACATTTTTTAAAAAAGAAAGCAAACATAAGTTAGAATAAATATAATAATAAGCATAACATTAATTAATAAGTTGCTTTGAAATTTATATTATGACAACATTTGGTAGTGACAAAATCAAGTTGAGTCTCATTTTTTCGTAAGGATTAACTTAATGATTGTGCATTTTAATTTGTTTGAGTCTCATATTTTGGGTAAGGTGTTGTTTCATATTTTTGCTTTGAAATTTCTAATGTGACAATACCTTACCCAAAATATGAAACTCAAACAAAAATGCACAATCATTAAGTTAATCGTTACAAAAAAACTCAACTTAATTTTGTCATTACCAAATATTATGCTTATTATTATGTTTGTTCTAACTTATACTTGTTTTCCTAATTTTTTAAGTGTTTATTATAATTTTATGCTTACAATGATTAAAAAAGGGAAAAGATGAAGATTAAATTATATTTTGGGTAGAACGTTAACAAATTTGTCCCTAAATATGCCATGTAGGATCTTTCAATTAACAGGAACAGACGAAAGTTAACAGATGAATGAATTTGTTGCACTTTTTTTTACTTTCAGGGACAAAAAATTAAATTTTCATCTTTCGGGGACGAATTTATCAGCGCGACGAAAATGACTATTTATCCTTTTCTTTTTCTCCTTCTCTCCCTCTGATACCTCCTAGACCTCCTCCTCCACAGACTTTGAGTTTCCTCCAACGGATTTCACCAACTCAAACAAAATTTTGTTGGATCTCAAAGCCGCGAGCTGCCCCAAGAGCCATCGGAACTTTATGACTACAATCGAAACCTCGTCGTTGTCAAATGAAAAAAGTTTCAGCAGCGTCTCAATCTCCAACGGTGGCTTCTCTTCTTCCACATCCTCTTCGACGCCTTTGATTTCGACCTCTGCATTTGTTGCTGCTCCTCCCTCACCGTCCATGCCAGACAACCTTTGATGTGCGTGTTCACTACTGTCAACGTCGTGGCATTGAAATCTCGACACACCGGACAAACCAACTCCACATTCTCTTCTTCCTTCGTCGTTGAATCCATAACATATACATTGCTCCAATTCCACCTTCGAGGATTGCAATTGCAAACTGACTTAGGGATTTCATTATCTTACTAGTAAGTAACCATAATATTGATGTGATATGGATAAAAAAATCATGCAGAGGAAGGCATGAGAGAGTTCAGTTTGTTAACCTATTTTAATAGGTAATTGGTGGATTTTCTCCATGCTTGAAGGAGAGTCTGCATAACAAACCTATGGGATAAGAACTTTGTTTTGTCATTGATGTTTAATGAGATTATACTGTTTGTTTTAGGCGAGAATGGAGAAAAGAGTAAGACACAAACATAGTTGCCAATAGAACCCGAGGTCAAGCATTTCAAGTCCTGGTGAATCCTAATTATGCATCAAGTGAAGATTTTGTTGTTCCAAGTGTTTTGTTCATTTAGCAGTTTAAAATAACATATAAAACTATTCATATGGATTGCTTCTTTTTTATTTTGAATTTATGAAATATCCTTGGAAACTTTAAGTTTATAGGGATAATCTCCTCTAATGGTTATCAATTTGTGTTGCTCTCAGCATTTTGTACATATTCTATCTACTATGACATAAAAGTTTGTTGTTTTTGGATTTTTATGGCCATCACTAGCATTTTGTCAATTTGAAGCTTTGATGTTTTTATGGAACTGCAGCAAGTGGAGCTGTAGCGCCGGAGGGAGTGTAGGTTTGGGTCGTGCATAAATTGACAAATTTATATGTCAAAATTTTAGTGGAAATTAGTTTATCTCATTTGGGTTCCGTGAAGTAACAAAGGATGTCACTCTCACTGCAACACTTTTTCATTTTCTTTCCTTCCCCAAGTCACTCACCTTCGTTTGTTACACTTCTTTGCATTCTCAGCACAATATCATCTTCACAACAAAACACATTTTAATGTTCAGTGTTCACACTTCAACAATCCAAGACAACAACAAAGCAAACCACACACACATGATTAACACCTTATTTGGGACAACGTCACTACTGTTCCACCTTCCCTAAGTTAAGGTCAGCACTTTGCACTCATGTTTCCGTGCTTATTTCCCTGTTATTACTTGTTGAAAATCTCATTTTAAAGATTAATTCCTATACTATTTATATTTTTTCACTTTCTGCTGAGTATTTTTGTAGTATTAGTCTTTTGTGGTGTAAATATGATGCTTTTGTCTTATCTAAAAAAATTAATGACGTTGTATGTCTTATTTGGATAGAGAAATGGAAAGAGACATGTTTACATATTAAGATTCTCGTTATTTTGCATGCTTTTGCAGTGTAGTCTTTGCCAAATATAATTAATTAAATGTACCATGTTTCACTAAAATTTACTAACAGTCTTTGCCAAATATATTAGAATAATAAGTCTCACTAACAATCCTTGCCAAATAACATTAATTAAATGTACTATATTTCACTAAAATATACTAACTCTTTATAAAAATTGAGGTGTTGCCCATGACTTAGCATTAGTTATTAAAAATTTGGATTGTTCATTTAAATAATTTTTGTTTCTTGTAAATGAAATTCATTTTTTAATAGGAAAATCAAAACCCTTAATTACTGCTATAAACATGTTAAAGTTAAAATAAATATCACTCCTCTTTGTTAAAAAGAAAATTCGTTTTCATATATGTGCTAGTGTTACGTTCATAACGATAAAATATTTAAGAAGACTTCTTGTTGTAGGTACTACAACTTATAGTTTTTGGTTTACATTTATGTTTGTATGAACTAGCTAAGTTGACATGGCCAGTGTAATGGTAATTCTTACTAAATGCTGATGAAAGTCTCATGTGTTTTAACCCCCCCAACATAAATTGACCAAAAGTTGCAGTGTAGCTCAGGTTAGTTACTTGGTTAGTCAATTGGCATGATGAACTCTTGTACAATGGCAAACATCTTAATGGGGTAGTCGAATGATATTTATATTACATAATCATTCTAGCCATTCATTTGATTACTTTCTAAAAACATATAATGGGGTGGTCGAATCTTAAAAGAAAGCAAACATCTTAATTCAAAAACCTTCATTTAATAGTGAACTACAATTTTTTGTTTGGGTTATTTCAAGAAGAAGGGGATGGATGGTTGAATGATGTTTATTTTTAAATAGTTAATTATTTATTTGGAAAAGGTAGTGCTATGTTTTGGAATTATGACCATCAAAGTCAAGAGATGACACAACAAATGCAAGAGCAACGTGAGCAAATTCATCAAAAAAATGAGCAAATGCATCAACAAAATGAGCAAATGCAGTGTATATTACAACACTTGTATATTCAATCTATCATGCCAGTTCCTAGTCCATCGACTACCACAACAAATGGAACTGAGCACCATGTTGACGATGCTGAGGCTGATCATCCTCATGACATGTCAAAGGACCATTGACTCCTAGTTATAATTTATTTGAGTTTCATTATGCCATGTTAATTATGAATTTGAACTTTATTAAACTTTGACATTTCATTTTGTTAAACTTTGAAAAGTTTGAATTTTCACTTTATCAATCTTTAAATTAGAACTGTTATAAGATAAATTTACACGTTATCAATGTTCACTTTTATTTATAAGTTTGATATTATAATTTATTAAAATTATATTTATCATCAATACTTATTAAACAGGTCAAAATTTAAAATATGAAAAAAGAAAAAGTCAAGCATATGTTTATTTAGCAATTGAATCTGCGACGGAAATGTATTTTTAATTTATTTTACATTTTAAAATTAAATATTAAATGGCGACCGAATTAGCGACTGACATGTATTTTTAATTTATTTTATATTAACAAATTAAATATTAAATAGTCACCAAACTAGCGACTAAAATATATTTTAATTCTAAAATTAATTAATAAATAGCTACCGAATTAGCTACCAAACGAAATTCAGTATAAAATTAATTACTTAATAGCGGCCGAATATTAGTTTAATACATTGTTTAAATTTTATTATGTATTAGCGACCGATTTAGCGACTGCCTTTTTTGGATACAGATTTGGTCAGTCAAAAGTAGTACCGAAGACGTTGCGACTGACTTTAATTATATTGCGACCAACTATTTCGATTGCTAATCAGCAACCGAATAAGAATTTGTTGACTAAGGACTTAGCAACTCGGGTTTTACGACGCATATAGTTGAGTCGCAAACCTTTTTAGCGACCAAATTCAACAACTTAGGAGCTGTATTTGTCAGTCGCTAAATCATGTTTTTTATAGTGTCAAAATGACTATCTGTTTACATATATGATGGATATACTCAAGCCTCATGATTAGGGATGGCAAAATAGGCCTGGCCCGGCGGATCGACTAGTTTAACCCACAAAAAAACGCGGACCGGGTTGATAATTACAACCCACTAAGCAAATCCGGGCTGGGCCAACTCGGCCCACTATAAAACGAGCCATAACCGGGCCCGGGCCGGGCTAGCCCACCGGGTTACAGCCCACACAAAAATTATACAATATTAATATATTATATGTCGTCACACTCACACACACTGCAGTGCCACACGAAATAAAATTTAAAAATAACAATTTACGTTTGGGGCTTTGGGCAGAGGAGAGGCGCAGTGATATTTTTTGAGTGGTTGAGAGATTTGAGAATCAGGGTAGAGTGAACAGTGAAGTCTCAACTCTCAAGTCTGTGAGAGAGCTTCAGCCGCCGTTCAGGCTTCAAGGTAGAGGGAGACTCGAGATCGAGATCGACTCCGTCGTTCGCCGTTCAAGCTTCAGCGTCTTCGTCCAGCGGCTTCGTCTTTTCTCCGGCACGGCGGTCCTTCCACCTTCCACCTTCAGGCTTCCTGCTTCCGTCACCGAGCTTCCACGGTTCTACCTTCATTCTCTGCACCTCCCGCATTCCTTCGATAACTGGTGAGCTCTGCTACTACTTCCTGCTGGTGTTGATGTTGTACAGTGATTTTGAACCAAGTCACTTTTTTTTTTAGGAACCCAAGTCTTAACTTGTTTAATACATTGACTGGTTTGTTGTTGGTAGTTCATGTATATTAGTATTATTTTGATCTCTTAAACAAACAATGCAATTGAATGTAAAATATTTTATTTCAAAACCAATTGAATAAGAAGACAGGAAGAAAAATACGCGGGGGCTTCACTTCACGAACCTCTGTTGATGTGGGTGATAAATTTGGAATGGATTGATGGTAGATGTTAGGTGAATTGATCACTGCTCTGAAGTAGATTGTTCACTTGTCTTAGTATGCTATTGCTACATGATTAATGTCTGCGCTTTTTTTTTTTTCTGAAATTGCCAAGATTTTGGCATGGTTGAGACTTGAGACGTTCTTGAGATTGAGAAAGCATTTTCTCTTGGTACATATTGTCCACTCAATATCGTATTAGAAAGCATTTTCTCATTGCTTCCCGCACAATGATAGTACTTTCTTTCTCTCTCTGCATACATGCTTGTCAATTTTCTACTCTATTTTGTTTTTTTTTTTGCTGCATATGTATGTTAAAATAAAATATACTTAATTAACAAGAAAGAAGAGTATTAATGGCAATTAGATGATCTAAGGGTGGATACATCCTCCAAGCTGGAAGAGGATTTATTATTGAGTTAAACTTCAATAATATTTTAGAAGAAATTATCAATAACAAAAATAATCTTATATTATAATTTAAATTATTTACTATAAATTTAAATTATAATTTACATATTAAAAATATTTATTTACTATAGTAATTATATAAGAATAAATATTTATATTATACAACATACAATTTAAATAGTAATTAAATTTGTCCACTTTTAATATCTGATTATGAAGATATATGTGAAAAAAAAAGTATTGTGCATGTTAGCTATGCATTGTCATTATGTTTTCACATGATGTTTATGTACGCGAGGGATGAAATCACTAGCTAGTATATTACTATAAGAATACACGAAGAATATTATATAATCATCCTAAGAACATAAGAATTATATACCGATTGAGGAAAAGAAATTCAGATGTGGAGTTTGAACCACTTTGGAATGGATTGACGGTAGAGTTGTTATTCTGTTGGGTCCTAGTCCAATCCATAACAAATTCCAAGATGACCATATAAAAATGTGAGTAATTATTATTATACAATTATTATTATAAAAATGTAAGCATATTTATACACTTTTTTCTTATTTCTTTTTTCAGTTTATCGTTATAGGTCCTTTGCATCCTGCATCCACCAATTTTATTGTGAATTTGTTCACCTGCATCTGCATTTGTGAGTTGTCTCTCTTGAAGATGATATATTTTATATTGTTATTCCTGGTGTTGAGGTTGATTTTCTATTTTTCATTTAATTTTGATTTATGATAGTTGTAATATGGAATCTGAGACTGTGAATGAGCATGAACATGTTGAAAATTTTGAAGTACCTATTGAATCATCTCAAGCCGAGGAACCAACAAAAAACAAGAAGAAAAGGAAAGCAACAATTTCAGATTGTTGGAATTTTTTCAATAAGATAGGAGTGGGTGATGATGGGATAGAAAGAGCAGAGTGTAAGGCCTGTAAAAAAAAGTATAAAATTGGGGGTAATGCATATGAGACATCTCACTTAAATCGTCATATCTCAAAGTGTAAGGGAATTAAGTTTGAAGATGTTGGTCAAATGATGGTAGATTTACAAGGAAAATTGAAGGCTCCAAAGTTAGATCAAATGGTGTCATGTGAGATGTATGTTGCTGCAATCATTGAACATGATTTGCCATTTAACTTTGTTGAGTATAAAAAGATTAGAAGTTGGATTAAGTATTTGAATCCTGATGCACAATCTATTTCTAGGAATACTATAAAATCTGATGTCCTAACCATTTACAAGAGAGAGAAGGAGAAGCTAAAAAAGATAATGGCTAGCATTCCAAATAGAATATGTTTAACTTCTGATTTATGGACATCTTGTACCTCTGAAGGTTACATATGTTTAACTGCTCATTTTGTTGATGATAATTGGAAGTTAAATAGTAAAATTCTTAATTTTTGTCATATGCCTCCTCCTCACACCGAATTTGATTTGGCTTCAAGGATTTTTCAATTTTTGAAGGATTGGAAAATAGAGCAAAAGATTTTCTCTCTCACTTTAGATAATGCATCCTCCAATGATAACATGCAAGACATTTTGAAAAATGATCTTGGAACAAGTGGTTGGTTATTATGTGATGGAGAGTTTTTTCATATTCGTTGTTGTGCACATATTTTGAATCTT
>PYAF01002382.1:564977-590378 GCA_007407185.1 Glycine tomentella
TTTTCAATTTTTGAAGGATTGGAAAATAGAGCAAAAGATTTTCTCTCTCACTTTAGATAATGCATCCTCCAATGATAACATGCAAGACATTTTGAAAAATGATCTTGGAACAAGTGGTTGGTTATTATGTGATGGAGAGTTTTTTCATATTCGTTGTTGTGCACATATTTTGAATCTTATTGTTCAACAAGGATTAAAATTTGCTAGTGATGCCTTACATAAAATTAGAGAGAGTGTGAAATATGTGAAGGGATCGGAGGGTAGGATGAGAAAGTTTAAAGAATGTATTCAACAGCTTGGTCTTGAATCTAATGGTAGTGAGAAGCAATTGTGTCTAGATGGAATTCCACTTATATGATGCTAGTGAGTGCTCTCAAATATAAACAGGCTTTTGGAAATTTTCAATCAAAAGATCCTAATTACAAGTGGTGTCCTTCAATAGATGAGTGGGAAAGAGGAGAAAAAATTTGTGAATTCTTGTTGCCATTCTTTGATACTACAAATTTGATTTCAGGCACTACCTATCCTACTTCCAACCTATATTTCTTGCAAGTTTGGAAAATTCAGCGTGTACTTACTGAGAGTTTGCAAAGTGAAGATGAGGTTATAAGGAGTATGGGGGAAATAATGATGATGAAGTTTGACAAATATTGGGATGAGTATAGCACCATTCTTGCATTTGGTGCAGTTCTTGATCCACGTATTAAATTTACTTCATTGACTTATTGTTACTCAACAACTAATGAGTCTACCTGTGAGGAAAAGATCCAAGACGTGCGAAGAAAGTTATACATGCTCTTTGAGAGGTATTCAAACCCAAGAAACACTAATAATGATGCCTCTTTTCACAATCTTCACCCAAGACCCCAGACTACTTCATGCATGTCAAAGCAACTCAAGGGAATAAATCAAAGAATGTTTGGTGTAAGTACATGCTTATACAATTATTATTATTATGTTATTATGTAAGTATTTATTTTTTTTGTCTTGTGTACTTCATTGATTTTATTTTATTTTTTTGTGTTCCACTTGTCATATGTAATAGGAATTGAAAATGCATAATAGTCAACTTGCTTCTAAAGTTGGAAAGTCACAACTTGATGTTTATTTGGATGAGCCAAACTTAGATTTTGTGTACTATGAAGAGTTGGATGTGTTGCAATGGTGGAGGGATAATTACAATCGCTTTTCAGAATTATTTATAATGGCTCGTGATGTGTTGAGCATTCCTATTACTACAGTGGCTTCTAAATCTGCTTTTAGCATTGGATCACATGTTATAAACAAGTATAGAAATCGCCTTTTGTCAGAAAATGTCGAAGCCTTGATTTGTACTCGTAGTTGGCTGCATGGTTTTGCTGAGAATGGTAGTTTCTTTAAATTCATTATTTTACAATTTAAATTGCTAATTACTTTTCTTTTAAATCATCATTATTCATTAGCTAATTTTTTTTTGGATTATAATTTGTAGCTGAAGATGGTGACGATGACATTTGTGCTTTAAATATGGATCCAACTGTATCCAAGGGATCAAATACAACAGCTGTTGAAGATGCTTAGATGCAATTACTCCTTCAATTTAATCATTTTGCATTTTGAAAGTTGTAATGTTTTGGACTTGTTTTTAGCAAATTTTAAATTTAATGTATGGAACTATGGATGTTGCTTTGCTAACTTTAATTTAATGTATTAATCTAGTATCAGACTATCAGTAATTGTTCTCCCACTTGTGTATGTTATTTAATTACATATATGTTTCAGATCCTAGTTTTGTTTAATTGTTCCCTCACTTTTGTATCGTGCTTAGTTCATGAGAGATATTTTAGAGTTCTAGTGATTTATGCATTCTTGGGATGTATCTTTCAAAGAGTTTCAAGCATGAAGTTGTTTTCATCTTGTGGTTCAGCTGTTATTTGTTACATGGTGCTACTGCAGTAATGCTGGATAGAATAACAGCAGTGACCCTGTTCAAGGTATCATTTTCTCCTTTTTTTTTTTTAATTCCCTGGTTCCATTACTTCTCAATTTCAAAAGTTTTTATTGACTTCTGTTTTGCATTCAGGTTGAACATGTAGTCAAGGAAGAGAAGACGGTGGCAGCATATGATCTTATTAAGATATACTGTGACCTTATTGCAGCACGCATGCCCATGATTGAATCACAAAGGTATTTAAAATTTACCCAAATAACTTTAGCATGAGTTTTTAAGTCTACTATACTTATTGTTGTGATCTTGTCTATGTTAGAGGGATGGTGAAATTGATTATCCTGGAATGTTATTTATTTATATATGATATATCTTACAATAGTACAGTCGAGAAATTATTGTAGTCATGAATGGGTCTGGATTAGAGACATAGTGTCAATTTGTTTTAAAGTTAGAATTGATTTTGATAGAGATGATTTCAAATCTATATGTTATATATAGCATTATATCCAAATTTTAACTAGTATCAGAGTGTGGTGTGTTAGAGAAAGTATTGTTCATTTGCTATCAACCTTCTTCCCTCCAAAATAATTGTTAATATTGAAAACATATAAACAAGAAACTCTTTTTTTTTTTTTTTAAATTTTTTAAGTGGACTGGTGGGCTGGCCCGCTAGCCCACTAACCCACTTTAAAGTGGGGTGGGCCAAGATTTTTAGCCCACTTTGTAAAAGAGGGTCAGTCCGACTCGGCCCATTTTTTTATGTGGGGTGGGCTAGCCCGATCCATTTTGGGTGGGCTGATAATCCACTTTGCCATCCCTACTTATAATACGTAAATAAATATTTTTAAATTTAAAGATAAAATTTATCATCTTTTAAGAATCTAAGTATTAACACCTTAGAGAAATTTAAGGAGTAAATTGAATATTTATCTTGAAAAAACATAAAAATCAATATGTCAAAGTCAAACGTTTTATTTGAGAAAAAAAGTAAGTGCCACATGACTGTAACTTTACAGTGATGATATAAAGCTTGTCGCACAGGTACTTCATACCTGTCCAGTGACTATTGTCCAGTTCGCTGACTTTTAATGATGACAACTCACCAATTTCACCGAATCACCGTATTTAAGCCATCTAATAGCACAATAAAAAATTAACTTTTATATAATCTTATAATAAACATTTGTATGTTATCAAACAATTAAAATTATTATATATAGGACAAATTATTATAAATATATCTTGTAGAATAATTATTAAAAAATTAATAATCTCACCACAATTTATATAATTAAATTATTCTGTAAATTATTTGAATTTTTTTAGTAAATCTCTAAACTAAAATATTTTTAATCGTGTCCCTGAACTAAACCTGCAGTTAGTTTATGGCAACTTAAAAATAATTAGAATATGATAATTTAGGACAATTTTAAAATTTAAGGAACTCGGTTAAACAAATTTACATGACCAAGAACCAATTAAAAAATTAGTTTGAGGGCCTATTTGTAAATTTCGAAATAATTTAACCATTTTATATAATTAAATAATAGAATAAAATATTTTGCATTCTAATTAGTTTTTATAATATTCTTTCTATCTCATCTTATTATATTCCTTATTTTATTTTACATATAAGTTCAAAAAAATTATTTTACATATTTTATATTTTTAATTATAACATAATACAAATATTTATAATAAACAATATTGGAAATCGATATGTAGTTGATATGAATGGTACTGTTGTGCTCCATAAAGGCATAAACATCTCAAATAAAATTTTATAATTAAAAAAAGAAATTTCATTAGATTTAACTCATTAGAATTTCTGCTAAAAATTAGTCATCAACCAAAAACATACACGCATTATTTATAATATCCGTTCTGAAATCAATTGAGAGGTTGCACATCAATCGGTACTTTAGTTGTAAAGAATTCAAATAATCTTTTTTTCTTTTATAGGATAAGAATTCAAATAATCATTGTAACGGAATCGATTCAAATCTTTATAACATGTATATATATTCGAAAAGCATTGTCCTATCTAGACAGATAAGATAGTATAGATTATTGATTACTTATTTATTTATAGTTAGTTTATTCACTTTATTGTATTATTTATCCATTCTTTTAATTAATTTACCTATTTAAAATTGATATCATTAAATTAACTAAACTTTATATCTCGTCTAAAACAAAACCTCTTTGAAGTTAGCTTGGAGTTATTCACCTGAAAATGTAGACTTTATTGATATGAGAAAAAAATAATTATATGAAGGTGATAATAAGTGGACAATTATTTTTATACCGATCAACTGTTATTTAATTTAACTTGTGAACTGTCTTAAAAAATTAACTTGTGAACTATATATCTTTCACTAATTTAATTTCTTGATATAATTAAAATAAATTTATCATCGTTATAATTCACAAAAAAATATAACTTTTTTTAGGCAAAAAAATATATAACTTGAACATCCAATTAATTGACACAATAAATCTAAATATATAATAATTTATTTATTCACACATTAACTGTTTTTACTTTTTATTACCAAATCAACTTAAAATAATATACATTAATTACATTATCTTACGTTTCAAAAAAGTGATCGAGGTCGCAACTAAGTTAGTTGAATCAAGAGCAACTGTTTAAACTTTTAGCACTAACTTTGAAAAGAGAGATAATTTCCGAGATAAATAATTGTGGCCTAGCAATTGTAAAGCAATTGTACTTTTGAACAAGTTAAAACCCAATTATTTTAATTAGTGCATGAAAAACATTAATACAAGTGTCAAAGCATAAGTAAAAGCATTTTACCTGGAGATTTGCGTCAACTTGGAAAATTAAGATGACTTAATGATTAAGCTTAGATACGTAAAAAAATCAATCCATTGTTATTGAGCACATATTTAGTCTACTGCAGTACATATATATTTTGTGGATTGTTATAAAGTCTAGATAAAATTGTCATTTTCAAAATAATAGTACTGCCGCAATAATAGTACTGTCATAGTATACGCGAGGAACCTAGAGATGCTTTTAAGTTTTAACAGTATGTAAGTCAGAAATTGAGTTTTTTAGCTACATGCTTGGATAAGTAGCCTGGTAGCAAGTAAGATAAGTTTTGATTGGGTAGTTACTTTATAAACATTTTTAGAAAAGAAAATAAGAAGAAAAAAAATGAGATAATTTTTTTCATAAATAAAAATAAATTCTTAATTAACTAATTTTTATGAATTCATCAATATAATTTCTTTAAAAAATAAAATGATATTTATAAATGAACTAATGAAAAATTCATTTTAACTTTTGAAAAAATTCATTTCATTTTTTTTTCTTACTTTTTCTTTTAAAAGTGGTTTTAGAAAAATTTATATCCAAATAAGTATATATGATATAAGTAAGTAGCTGTAAGTGTTTACTTAACACTTATCCAACAAATAGCTCCACTTGCTATTATGAAAATAAAGATGGAAGTAGACTTTCAATTGCCAAGGGAAATTGCAAAATCAAAATCAAAATAACTAGTTGCATGAAGTTGATTAGACTTCTTATTATTATTAGTTAATATATAACCCCTTGATTCCTTGTAAATATCTCATGATTTTCCAAACCTAATTTTGGGGTGCTCAAATAACTTCCTAAAACGTTAGCAATATTGATAATAAACTTCAGCATACATTAACTAGCAACAATCAATTTTTTCATATCAATCCTTTGTATATCATTTGGCCTTTTGGGGACATTGAATTTTAGAGAATTTATCACCTTTTTGAATAAGTGCAACACATAAGGAGAGAGAATGGATGTTAAACCTCATGAGAGGATCTTTTCAATATATCCATTACGAAATAATGCCGCATGACCTATCATGTTAAATCTAGATGACCATGCCAAAACTAAAATTAAGATCCTTCGTAACAAAGTAGATACTTGACATTAACTTTGACTTTGTCAACGGTAAATAGAATTACTAGCATGAAAAATGTTGTCGACTTACAAAACAACAATTATAAAATTACTCTCATAATATTTAAGTAAATGCATTGATCTGAGGCGTTTTTTCTTATGCTAGAGGAGGTGAAAACTTGATCAAATTTATAATATCGTTGCCTATATGCTTAAAATTTAGTCCATAGATAGACTTTTTAATTTTGCAAATCAAATGCTCCTTGCCAATTTCAACAAAACCATTGGGTTGAACCATATAGACATCGCCAACAAAATCTTCATTTAGAACAAACATTTTCACATCCATATGTCTAAATCAAGATGAGCAACCAAAGCCATGATAACTTGAAAGTGTCCTTATAATTAATGTCGCTTCTCTTTGACTAACCTTTTGCTCTTAGTTTAACTTTGTAGTTGTAACCCTCAAATTTCCCATTTGGACTATGCTTAGTCTCGAAAACCCATTTGCATCCACGTGATCCCAAACAATATTATGAGACTTGGAACACAATTCATCATGGATATCATTAGCCAATAAAAAACATGAAAGCTAGAAAGTGATGGGATCATGTCACTATGGATATTAAACTTGTGGTCTTGAAGATACACTACATACTCATCTAGTATAGAAGGTACATGTACTCTCCAACATAATCACAATGGATTAATCTGTGTATATTGTTTAGGAATTACAATTTTAGAGAAATATTGTTTTTGAATTTAATTATGATACATGTAAAAACAATTTACACTCTCATACAATTATGAATTAATATGTATAATAAAATCATTAACTTTTGTAATAATTATTTTAAAAGCCATATGCAAGTTGGTTTTTATAAAACTCTTTATAATTGACAATACATCAAAATTAGACTCGTTATTTTTTAAGATCAATTAAATTGAACTCATATTAAACACGATTCAGTGTTTGTTTGTAAAATATTAAATTATGAAAATAATGATTTTTTATTTTCAGAAAAAATTAACAAATAATAATTATTTCTCTAAAATAAATTAAGTCGACCATGTGAATTTAAGAACAATTCCATCATTAAAAATGCGTGTGTTCATTAAGTACGATTAATACAAACTTAAAATTTGTTAAAACGGTGAGAATAAAACAACAAATTAATTAAAGCCATTATCTCCCTTGTCATGTGGTCCATCAAATCCTCATCTCTTTCTGTTATTTGGAATTGTTTTAGGACTGAAAGTTTCAATCCCCTATTTACTGAATATTTATTGATTTTGTAAACAATTAATCTCTTCCGAAAAACAAACTAACTGATTACTTTTAATAATTTTTTTCCCAATCATGTCTTTTCTATTTAGACCCAAAACTATTTTAAAGGATTTTACATATTCCTTTTAGCAGAGGTAATTCTGCTCAAGTCAAATAGAACAATTATAAATTGCACAATTTTGAAATTTTCCCCCCTTTATAAAAAAATAAAAAACTATTCAAATAATACAATTCAAGAATTATTTGTACAAATAATACAAATCATTATTTAATGTGAGAAATGAATTTCTCCAAAACCGATTTCTCACCTATAACTTGACTTCAAAATCATCTATTAAATTAAAATAGTTCTAAGTGAGTTGATTTATATGTTTGATAGTAAAATCTATTTTTACTCATACATACAGTTATACTTTTGCAAGATATTGTTAGTTGCTAAGGATCTATTGAAAAATAATTAAAAATAACAAATATATAATAAAATAAGAATTTAATTATTACTTATTGATAATATAAAAGATTTTTATATTATTTTTTAATCATAAATTATTATTAATATAATTTTTAAATTAATTATTATAAAAGTCAATAAATTTATAATATATGATAAATTATAATTATATAATTAGATGATGAAAAAAAATTTATATTATGCATGTATAACTTTTTTCTCATGAAATGATAATAATAACAACACTAATATACAATATTCCGAGAGTATTTTTTTTTTTAATGCTCGATTAACGACCCTGAAGTACTACTGTTACTATAAAAGATGTATGAGGCGCTGCAGTAAATGTTTTATACTTCTCCACAATAAATAGTAGTAACTTTACGTAATCCATTATTATTGCATATGTGAACCAAACTTGCAAACTAGCAGGTTGTTGAGGTTAGAACACAACACACACTTTCTCTTTGTCTCCCGCGCGCGCACACACACACAATCTCTCTCTAGAATCACGGTCATGAAGTACAGCAACAACAGCACCACCAATTTCTGCGCCGCGTTGCTTTTTGTTCTCATATTCCATTAGCGTCAGTGTCACTGTCTCAATTCCGCTTCGCTTTCCCTTCTTCTTCTTCCACTCTTTCCAACCGACACATAAATGGAAACGGTGGCTACCGCTTTTTTCTTCGCCGCCATGGTTCTTTCGGTGGTTGGCGGGTCGCCGGTGACTCTGACGCTGGAAAGAGCGTTCCCTTCGAATGATGGGGTGGAATTGAGTGATCTCAGAGCGAGGGACAGCCTCAGACATCGTAGAATGTTGCAGTCTACTAACTACGTTGTAGATTTCCCTGTCAGAGGCACCTTCGATCCCTCACAAGTCGGGTAATTCTATCACCCACTTTTCTAAATTTTGCTTTTTTGGGTCAATTTCTCTCATGGTTGTCATCAAATTTGTTATTCTGGTCATGTGTGGCTCTCAATTCTGAGTTTTTTCTTTATGTTTTTAATATAAAATTTGAATGGTAGTTGTCTTTATAATGGTAGAAGATATATGGTTTTTGAATTTCTCTCCTTTTGATTCCAATCTTTTGCTTTACGTTTTGTGCTCTCAATTCAATGATTTCTTATTTGGAATATATATATATATATATATATATATATATATATATATATATATATATATTAAAAAATTTGGCTTCTTCCACAGGCTTTACTATACAAAGGTGAAATTGGGTACTCCTCCAAGGGAATTCTATGTGCAGATTGACACTGGCAGTGATGTTCTCTGGGTTAGTTGTGGGTCCTGCAACGGTTGTCCTCAGACAAGTGGGCTCCAAGTAAATTTAATTTCCCTGTTCCCTATTATTTAGTTAGTTATAATTAATTCAGTACTCAGTTTTTATGACAATTTGATCAATGTACTTTTGGGATATGTGAATACTAATTGAGTATCATCATTGCTGGATTTGGTTGCAGATTCAGCTCAATTACTTTGATCCTCGGAGTTCATCAACATCTTCGTTGATCACTTGTTCGGACCGAAGGTGCAGGAGTGGAGTACAGACCTCGGATGCAAGCTGTTCCAGTCAGAACAACCAGTGCACTTACACATTTCAGTATGGAGATGGTAGTGGGACATCAGGCTATTATGTCTCAGACTTGATGCATTTTGCTAGTATTTTTGAGGGAACCTTGACAACAAATTCTTCAGCATCTGTAGTTTTTGGGTGAGCTATCATGAGTTTGAAATAACTGACCTCATCAATTAGGATAAGGCTTTTGTTGTTATTGTTGTATCGTGAGTCTGAAATGGTTCAAAATAGCATTCCCATGTATTTGTTAGTTTAAACTTGGAAAGCATTGCCTTATAATGTTGTGCTGTGGAACAGTTGTAGCATCCTGCAGACTGGGGACTTAACAAAGTCTGAGAGATCAGTTGATGGGATATTTGGATTTGGGCAACAGGGCATGTCTGTCATTTCCCAACTCTCGTTGCAGGGAATAGCACCAAGAGTGTTCTCCCATTGCCTGAAAGGAGATAATAGTGGTGGGGGCGTATTGGTTCTTGGTGAAATTGTGGAGCCAAACATAGTTTATAGTCCACTTGTTCCATCACAGTACGTTCATTTGTTAGAGTATGCTACATTTCAATTTCTTTATATCAATTATTTATTTGTGGTTTTGTCATGTGCTATATACATGCTGTTTTATCGGCTAAATTCTTTGGTAAATGTAGTGATCTTTGATGGATTTAATGAAATTTTAATATGATATTTATCCTTTAGATTATCTATTTGACTTGAAGATCAAAATTTTTGGTCAAGTGTTGACTTCTGTTGATCTTTTGTATGAAATGGAAAAAGCAAGTTCATAAGTTGATGGTGCTTCGTGTCTTAGTTCTTAGGAACCTAATAAGTCAAATAAATAAAATCAATTTATAATATCTAGCACATCAGTTAGGAATATGATTGTGAAAATGTTCACCTGAAGATTATTTGGCACTTCGGTGGTTTGTCACTGTACCAATTGACATCTATAGAACTATGGGATGGATGGAGTGTTGTCAATATTTGCAATGTACTTGGGTGCCTGGAAAGGTGCCTTGTGTAAGGTCAAAGAATTTTCATTTAGGGATTACTGGTTGGTCAAGTGGTTCTATTTATTTTATATTGTGCAAATGGTTAAGCGTCAAAGCCTTTGAAATCAGTCATCAATACCCAGAAAGAGAACATGTTCCATCTCGAATCAGAGTCATTTACTTCTTGTTTAAGCTTCTGATACTCTTTAATTCATTTCTATTTGTATCAAGCGTGATATTTACCTCAAGTCAGATAGCATGACAACTAAACATCTTAGCCAACCTTCCTTCCACTGTGGGTTCATAGTTCTTAATAAGTGTCATTTGGTATGTGAAGTGCTTTTATTTTTTTTCCACTAGGAATTTATAGATAAGTGGCACAATTTTGGATTTTAGAACTCTATCATGGTTACTGATTTTTTATTTTTGCCAAAAATTTGATTTCATTATTGCTTACTTAAATATTACATAGTTGAATAAGAATTTTAAAATCCAAATATATTACTGAAATTATTTGTATTGAAATGGCTTTGAAAGAATATTCTTTGTGAAAAATGGTTAGACTAATTGCTTCCTTGGCAAATATTTCAGGCCACATTACAATTTAAATCTGCAGAGCATCTCTGTTAATGGCCAAATTGTGCCAATTGCCCCTGCAGTTTTTGCTACATCAAACAACAGAGGTACCATTGTTGATTCTGGAACAACTTTGGCATACCTTGCAGAAGAGGCTTACAATCCCTTTGTCAATGCGGTGAGTTCTGTTAGGTAATTTCTTTTCATCCAATTGATCAATAATAGATAATGCTTTGATTCTTCAAGTGTGATTAGCAATAGTGACATTATTTTTTTCTTTTTAGGAAATTTATCAATAATTAACAGCAAAATTATTGTTGATGCAGATTACAGCTCTTATTCCACAATCTGTACGCAGTGTTCTTTCCAGAGGAAATCAGTGTTATTTAATAACCACCTCCAGGTTAGGTTGAACTGTTCATAGATATTTTGATTTCTAACATTCTTCCATTCATGCTTGGATGCTAAAAATAGAAGATTTTGACACTCTTTATCTATCTCTTTCTGGCTATTCTGTGTTTAGCAGTGTTGACATTTTTCCGCAAGTAAGTCTGAACTTTGCTGGTGGTGCATCTCTGGTTTTAAGACCACAGGATTACCTTATTCAGCAGAATTATATTGTAAGTATTCAAGCTTTAATTTCCGTTTATTCAACTTTCAAAGGATTAATGTCTGGAATACATGATCTGCAAATATATTGATAGATCTAAGTATCCAATAATTTGTTGTGGTCTAGCAAAATTATCCTGCAGTAGCAACTACTGTGGAAGTTCCTTTTGTAGTTTTGTTATATTTGTTTAAATCTTATCGTTTTAAATGCCTTTCCGGCTCCCTTCTGGGTAAGGGTGGGTGTGGGGAGGAAAACGCTGCATCTCTTCTAATTCTCATTTTTAAAACTTAACATTTATCATTGGGAAAGTTTAGGAGTTAGGGCACATGTCAGAGCTACTCTGTGGTTATTTACTCTGGACAGTTTTGGCTGCTGCTTTGACAAAATATCTGCCTTTATTGTTCATATGAGACTTACTATTATACCTTATCTAATTGTCTATGGTGCATGTTATCTCACTCATAAAAGATATTATCCCATGTGTTGCAGGGCGAGGGATCAGTGTGGTGTATTGGCTTTCAGAAAATTCCGGGGCAAAGTATAACTATTCTAGGAGGTATAATGCTAGTTTGGAAACTTCAGTCCTATGTCCGTGCTGTTTTATGCTGATATATCATAAGGATACATAAAACAAGTTTTCATGTGATTGAAGTTCAAATAACAATTGTTGGATAAGAAAATCCTTATATTGATTAATGCTTATATAAACCCACAAATAGTATGGAATCAAATTATAATCCTTACATTCTTGCTGTTATTGAGGCTTAAACATTAGAACTAATAACTATATATTCTTTATCTGACAGAATATCAATTAAAAAATATTCTTGTTTGTAAATTATTGTTATCAGGTAACTATCATGTTATGTTTTTCTTCAAGATTATGATTCTGACAACAAACATTGCACTCGTTTGTGGCAGACCTCGTATTAAAAGACAAAATTTTTGTCTACGATCTTGCTGGTCAACGCATTGGATGGGCTAACTATGATTGTAAGTTTCACCTACACTACATTGAAGGGACATAGAGAATAACGTGCAAATAAGGATTCCTTGTACTTATGAAATAAGGCTTCTTTACAGAGCAGGTCCAAGGATAAGGCTGTTAAAGCTCAAACTTTAATCCCACCAACAAAAACTTTTTGTTATAAATTTTTATAAAGTTAAAAAAGCCACATATATTCACAAAATGGCCCAACATATTTAGCTCTCTCATTTAAAGTAAACAAGTATCTTTCAAATTTTGTTTTAGGTCTTGCTCACCATTGGGTCAGCGCTGCTTCTTTAAGGTTGCGTTACATTGTATGTGTTTTAGGCTACATCATATTCTAATATGCTTTTCAATTTAAATTCATTAATATAGGTTCATTGCCGGTTAATGTATCTGCATCAGCTGGTAGGGGCAGAAGTGAGTTTGTGGACGCGGGAGAGCTAAGTGGCAGCTCTTCTTTACGTGCTGGGCTTCACATGTTGATAAATACACTGTTCCTTGCTCTCTTCATGCACATAACTTTAATTTTGTAGCATGTGGAATTGGAACTGTTATTCTTTTTTTTGCTATGTATATTCTCTTGCCGCTATATAATTGCGGTATTCTGCAAAACCATACGTTACTACTTGGATTGTTGATTGTGTTTTTTTTCCGACACAATATAGGGTTGTCTGTTTTATCTTCATGTGCTTATGTAAGTCACTCATTTTGTCAGACATACCTCTCGGGGATTTTGTATTTTTGTAGCATTGTAAATTAACTTGATTATTGATTGAAATTTGAAACGAAGATACAAGTTATACCTCATTTTTGGAGTTTTCATCTTCTAATCTTCCTTAATCGGGAACAAAATGATAAATTATATTTCAAAAACATTCTGTTATATCCTGCCTCAAACATGCATTGGCATATTAAAAACTAAAGCTTATTAAAAATGAAGTAAACCAATGAAGTATCCTTATACTGTGAACTCTACTCACCAGGGTTAGAGACAAAAAATTTAAGGCAAACAAATTCATGGAAATCACATTCATCTAATATCACGATTCTAAACTCTTGAACCACCGGACAAAAACTAACATTAGTAGATATATATATAAAAAAAAAAAACTCTTGAACCTGATGAATTCTTATAATGAAGCTTCGGTGAATATCAGGGTTCAACGCATCTTATGAAATATTATATGTTAATTAAAAAAAAACTCGAAATTAGGATATGATTTTTGTGATCCAAAATTAGTAAACGTCTACGAGACCAATTCGCCATTGAACCACATCACGAACACCCTTACAAATTATGAAATAAAATCATTAGTCACATTCACTACCACTTCATTGTCATCATATAGATATGTACTAACTACAAAGTAAAAACTCAAGAATCAAGATCGATGATAACTTAGTCATACCTTCATAGAAAGTCTTTTTTAAGATTTATATTCATTAACTTTTATATTTGAATGATCACTCATTTTATTTTATAAGCAAAATTTATAATTCCAACTTGCATAAAATATGCATGAGCTGAAAGATTGGAAAGAGGCATAGTACATATCAAGCTATTTATACAGCCCCACCCGTTTACACAATCAAATTGTCTCTCTTCATGAACTCCTACACGGTTAACAACCTCTCTCATTAATATCAAATTTTCACGTCCCTTTCTTCCTCATCAATCATCATATGAGGAAATTAACATTACCACCGACCACCGTCTTGGTCTCGCAAGTAGCAAGGCACAGGTTTGTCACTCTAATTGGACTTGTCTTGCTCCACCATATTTCTTGCACTGAGGTACTTCCCTCACCTTTTCTTCCTTCATCTACCTCGTGACCTTCATTTGTTATTTGCTTCACCTCCCTTTCTATGATTCTATCCTCCACGCCTTGTGTGACTTTCACTTACTGAAGGTGTAAGTTAGACCCCTGTCGTAACCAAATCACTTGCCGGAGGACGCTAAACATAATTTGTTGTTATATTGTATGAAATGAATCAATATTTTCATACAATATAACAATAAATATGCACAAACTACTCATGACAAGGGATTGGGCTCAGATCGATAAAAAGATAAAGCAACTAAAGTTTAAGTTTTAGGCTAAAATAAATATTTTTAGTTTTTATAAAATAGAATAGGTCACATTTATTATAAAAAAAGATTTTATATGTTGACAAAAAAGTCTAATATATAATGTTTTTATTTAAAGTTAAATTTTTTTTTAAATTGTTTTATGTCTCATTTGTCCAAATTATTTCTGCAAGAGCTTTTTTATGATCCTTCTATAAAAAAGATTCATTCTCTTCATAAAAAGAAGATGTAGAACTAATAAAGAATGATTTTTCGATTCATCCCTCGAGTTGAATAACTCATTCAAGAAATATTTGATGAATATAGTTCTCGAAACAAACAAAAAGGAAATGAAAAACAAATACATAAATCATCGATCAATTAAGCCCTATATGGGAGACTTACTTAAGAATGAGAAAATGTAAATACCATATAATAAGGTTTGGTCCTATTAATGGAGATTATGTAAATATTCCATTCCAAAAAGAGATTTTTGGCTAATCCTATTTTGGTTACCAACAACGTCCAACTTACACCTTTGTCAATATGAGCATCCTTATCAACTCGTATCTCGTGTTCTGGTTAGTACTCATACTTAAATGGCTCCAGCTTGTTTTCAAGTGCATAAGGGTGTTCGTAGCACTGAATTTTATTGTGATGTACTTCTAAACTAAATGGAGGGTGGATATACCCTAAGGAGCTTTTACATATAATTTATTGTCTCTTTATATGTAATTTTGTTTTCAAATATGGCTTCTGCAAATTCTTGGAGTTCAAGGTAGTTTCCTGCAACTATATGCTTCTTTCCACTCGATGCTTTTATATAACTTGCTTTTAAGAAGGGGGTGTTTGCTTTCTTTTCTATTTTACCAACTTAACTGTTGAATACTATAAAGACATGAATGTCAGCTCACTCGTCTTCTCTACAGGGACATTAGCCATATAATTATATTGCAAGGCATGATTCAGCTGATTCTATAAGCTCAGTCTGAGAAAGATGCAACAATCAATCACATTATAGAAGCATTTAATCTATCTAGCCAAAAATCCAAAAATAGAGTGTCAAAATAACAGCAAACATAGAAGAAACTAACTGATAAAGAGAACTATTAAGGTAGCAAGCCATCGTTGAAACAGTGGGACCATAATCTTCTGAAACTCAGCCATGCTAGTCCTTTCCAAAATCTCTTCCAACTCACTTTGGCTATTTGTCACTGATCAGTAATTTAATACTCCCTTTATTACAGAGCTAGCCAATTTTTTTATCCTTATCTGTGAACTGTACAACACAATATGTTAACTGTTGATGATAAATACCAACAGATTTAGGTTTGTGCAAAGGAATTAAAGCCCTCCACAAAAATATTTTATACTCTTCCTTCAATGGCAAGGCAAACCCACTAAGACTTACAACGTGTAACTAAGACCAAAGTATGGAATGAATTTTTGAGCTTAATGTTATGATAGCCAGTTTACTTTAAGGAATAATCCTCCATTTTAGTCCAAGATTGTAAACATGAATCACTTTAGTCCTTACTAACTTCATAAAATCCTCACTTTAGTCCTTGACACTTGATAGTTGCAATAGTCTTTAATTTTAACATTTTTTATCTTAATTTTCCATTGTCATTTTGCACCAAAAAAGACTATAGTTGCAAAGTTAAGGATTAAAGTGACGGATACTTGAACTTAGGAGGATATTCATCCTTTTGTCATAAGGCTATATAGAAGGTGCCCTTTTCCAGTATCAATAAGCAAAAGTGTAGTTCAATTAATAATTGAATTCTTTCTTTTTCTCCTTTTTTTTATTGAATGGTGATCATGTTTCAGGCTGGCAATATATATATTTTAGTCTCCTACTGTACAATGCATTCTGGTTGTGGAGAAAGCTTTAACTGAAGCAACAGAGCTTCAAAGGATCTCCATTTGGTTGGTGCAAGCATGCTTGTTATAGGAGTCCATGCTTGGGGTAAGATCTGACTTTGTTACTTTATGATTGCAGGTTGCTCATTTTGTTACACCTTTTAACTATGACAACTTGAAAGAAAATCATGCTGCTTTGAATGGTTTCTTCCCTCTGGTATGTGACTAGTTCTATCTCAAGATTTCTTCTACCATTATAAGTGTTTTGCACTATATTTACCTTGTTTGTATCTTCTTTTTTTTTTTTTTCTTTTTTAAATTTTGTGTGAAGGCTTTAAAGCTTAAAAGGCTTATTACTTCAATATCCTTGCGTAGGGAGTTCTTTTGCTACTAGAAGTTGAAGGTTCAGATTTCTTATATGGAAAAGTCCAAAACAAGGTAAATAGTCTTGCTCCTAAATAAAATAAAAGATTAGTTGTTTCACTTTAGCAATGATCTTATCTTATCTGTTTGCTTTTTCCAGGTGGCTTTGTTGCTTCAAATTGGTAACATAAAAACTTCAAATTGTTCCCAACACATACAGGTTGAAAGGAAACGTGGAGTACTTGTCTTGATATTATTGTTACACAACTGACAGTTTCCAAGAAATAAACCTTAATTTGGTACCCATTTTTGGGTTGACAAATGACAAGGACATGATGTATCATGACATATTTTGTAAATTGAGACATGAGCAAATTGTTATACTTTGTATTATGTACATTATTCAATTGTTTAAAAGGTTGAAAACGAATATAAATTGATATTGAGTAAATTGTCCTTTTGCGTTTGTATACATCTATATATGGAACTGATTCATTTAGTTTGATCTTCAATTACTCATTATTGGTCCTGCAATTGAAACTGAGACACTCGTAACAAAAGCATCAAATGAGGAAAAGCTATCAGTACATGGATACAATAACAGAAACTTTAGTTCCCATTTGATAAAGAAAATGAAGATTAGACAGAACAGTGATAGTAATGGTCATTAGCATCAGAAAACCGACCAAAATTAACCAAATTTTATCATTTCCTGAATATATTTTTGTACAACCTCCTTACGTATCTAGAATCTACTGCAGTTTAATCAGGTTTCACGACAACCTTTTAGCGCATGTTTGTTTTTCAGTTACAAACGAACAATCGGAGTAAAATAAAATTTACAAAAACATTCAGACTCTTCCTTTTCCAAAACTGAATTTGTAGACTATTAAATTTACTTCAAAATTTGTACACTGTAATTTGAGCTGAAATGCAAACATACAAACATGCACTTAATTCAGTGGAACTGATGCTAACTTTCAAAAAATAAATTTTTGAAGCCTCTTTTAATATCCATTCTAAATTAAAAAATAGTCGGCTCTTTGTCTTGTTACTCTGTTAATCTATTAGACTTTCAAATGCAATGCAAATTTACGTGAAACAATTGAAATTGGCTAACTCCACCAGTTATCAATTATCACCATCATTAATAACAGCCATAGATTCCAAATATCAATTATCAATTTTCACCACCATTATAAATGGCCTCACAAGTCACAAAATCAAACTCACTTCTCAATTAATTTAGTGGAACAAAGCTAATATTTGCATTTACATTGAACACATTAGAATGTTCACAACAGGATATTTAGTATCAGCCCCCACAGTAAAGCCACCTCCAAAGAAAACATCAACAAACTAAAAATCTTGTAAGTCTTAAGAAAGTGGTGTCAATGCGTATCAATAATCTATGAAATTTATACGCTTTTTGTCTTGTAATTTCACCATGTTCCAATTGCCAATTAGATAGCCAAACAAGGTGTGCGTCGTATAAGCTCCAAACGCTATTTTAAAGTAATCCCTCAATTGAATCGTAAAAAGGATAACCACAATATTTTACTACAACTTAAAAACATTTTAGTGAAGAATGGTATGGAATAAGTGGTAAACACAACAGGGCATTGTGGGTGGAAAAGTTGAAGAGCAAATAGGAAATTTTAAAAAAAGCATTTGGGTGGTGGGTTGCAGTCAATCACACATTACGAGATTTCCATTTTAATACATGAGTAATATCAAATTCATTCAATAATTTTACATGAAATTATATGATTAAAATTTACCGACAATTTGAATGCTTCGTAACTAGAGATTTCAGATTTAAGCAGAAAGTTTAGCATGCTTAGATTTCTCATACAAATAAAAGATAATTGTGAACTATCTGAAACTTCAAATGCATCACTATATTAAGACTACATTCACATCCATAATCCAGGCAGCAAAAATTGCTTCAATTGTGGGCAAATTTTTAAAAATAATACTTTTTTAATAAATATTTTGAAATTTGATGTTGTTTGAAAAATATTTTGAAATTTTGGACAGTCAAACACGTTCAATTTGGGCGTGAGCACTTTCGTCGATAATTCGGTCGCTAACACTTTTTGCAATAAAATATTATGATTTTTTTTAATGTTTGCGACCAAAATATTTTGTCGTAAAAAGTATTAGCGATAAAATAGAGACCGATATTTGTGTACCACTTTAAAATCAATTTTTTAATTTACAGTATAATTTTTTTCAATTTTTGAAATTAGTGTTGCGACCACAATATTATGATTTTTTAATTTTTTTTAAACAGAAATTGTTTAAAATTTACCGTATAATTTTGGTATATAGATATACCAAAAAAATATTACCTAATTTAGGCTAATTTTTTATTAACTTTGTTGTTTTTATAACTGAATTCCATAAAAATGGTATCTATTTTAATTTTAGGAAGCATTAATTTTTATGAAAATAACTTGTGTCTAGATACACTTTTTGAGTTTTTGATTTTGGTTCAATTTTTTTTTAAAGATTTGAGTCAAAATTCAATTTAATCTGTTCAAATTCATTACTGTATATAATTAAATATGCATATAATTTTTAATTCATCCATGATTTTTTAAGTTGATATTTTTATTTTTACATCTTGATGTCTGCAAAAAAATTAGTCCAAATTAAGTGTACGATATGTCCTTCAAACAGTCATAACTTTTGATAGAAATGTTCAATCGAGGCGTACTTTATGTCAAAACGCTTGAAATTACGAGAAGTAATTGAAAAAAATAAAAAATAGCATTAAATTAACTTATTAAATAATTAAAAAAGTAGACAAAAAGGAAATTTTTGGATGATTGAATCCTAAATTCTAATTTTGAGGCACTTAGAGGCGTTTTTTAAAAAATAGTTGACCAAATCCCCTTCAGCCATTTTCCTAGGCCTTCCTCTCTTAATTTCGAGCATTTTGACACAAATTACACCTCAATCGGACATTCCTATCAAAAATTATGACCATTTGAAGTTTGAATACATTGTGCATGCATGACACGTGTCACAACTAGGGGAAACACGCCTAATTTAGGCGTGTTTAAACACGCCCAATGACTGTCCCAAATTTCAAAATATTTTCAAAACAGTCCTAAAATTCAAAATATTTATTAAAAAAAGTATTAAATTTTTAAAAATTTGACCCAATTGTGTCTCAACAAAACTATTCAAGTATTCAGGTGAGAGCTACAACTCTACTGATTCTAGGAATGAGGCCAAGAAATTTGGACCGAAAAGCTACTGAACTTTGTATATAACTGAACTTTGCATGTAGCAGCAACAAATTTTAAAAAAAAAATTAGCAAAATGTTTATAAAGTAGCTCTATAAAGCCCAAAATCATACATAACCTCATATCAATATCCCCCCATCTTCACAAAAGCATCTCACAGCCTTCAACAGAAAAACATCATATCTTTCACATTTTCCTTAACCAAAGGCAATCTAACCTCAAAGTTAGCAGCCCGGCCTCCACTTGCAGAACCAGAATCTGATGTTGCACCTTCAATGTAACAGCGAGCCCTGAAGGAAGCCAAATGTGCATAATACACAGGTGGAACTGCAAACAAAGAATCAACTCCGAATGAAATGTATAATCAAGATATATACGGAATAAAAAAAGTTAAGTGTCAAACCTATTGAGACTGATCGAGTACAACTTGCATACCTGAAAAATTAAAATACATATTTTCTTGAGATTGATAATAGTAGTAGAGTAATAATAATGGCAACAGTAATAATAATAGCAAAAAACAGCAGTGTGGAAGGAGAATTACGTATAACACAAATTATTAGTTAACATTTGCAACTCGTCAGCAGTGAAGTTGTTTTCATCAAACAGCACATGATAATGTGTTGGTCAACTAGTTCCCTGCAAAAAAATAAATAGTACAATCAAAATAGAGAACCTGTCAAATGCCTTTGGAACAATAAAATAGCATACTGAAGTTAATCCATCTTAGAGTACTGTATTACTTGTATTCCAGCATTTTTCTCCTCTATGATATAACAATAAAATAACATTTTCTCCTCTATGATATACTTATTTTTTAAGATATATACTATTTAAAAATATGAAAAATGTTGTTAGTATAAGTTATCATAATTTTTAATTAACTTTCAATGTAGTTTTTAATAAATTTATTATTTCTTCATTCTTCATTACCTAATGTTTTTAAAACGAATCCAACTGAAGCAAAAACGTTAAGTCAAAGGCATACGAGGCCCACATGAAAGAAGTAGGCCTTATATGATATGAATGGCATTTGAATCCTGCACCTACCATATTATATCCCTGCACCTTTCAGAAATATTTAAAAAAACTAAAATATTCTAACACCTCCCTTAGACTAATCAGAGTTCTAACACCCGCAACATTACCTCCCTCACAAGCATACTCGCATCGCAATGGCTCCTCCTTCACCCTCCTGTGATGGCAACGTCCTCATCCTCCATTGCGCTAATCCCTGCACTCTCCTCACGACGCCGCGCCACCACCTTCCCCCTCCTTCCTTTGCACATTGGGTTTCTGGTGTGGGGATGGACTTCTGTTGTGGGACAACAATTTCAGAATGATCATTCTGGAAGTGAACTTTGACTTGAAAACAAATAGTTTTGAAACACTTATTTCTATTATGAAATAACTATTTCGGAAGGTAAAAATTACTTTCTAGATTAGCTATTCAAGAATAGTTTTTCATTCTAGAATAGGAAATTCTTAGTGAAAGAGTTATTTTTATCCACATATAAAATGAGAGATGTAAGATATAAAATGGGAGTTGCAGGATTCAAATACTGATATGAACTTTACACGTGGATCAAGAATATCACTGGATAAATGCTTGTGAGCAAAATGCCAAATTTTGTATTGAATTGTTAATTAATTGTATTTATCTTTTGCCATCTCCCCCCACCCATTGGCTTTATGCTTGTTTGGATTTCATATGCATTTTGTCTTTTTTATTAATTTTAAAAAATGAAAATTAAGTACAACTATTTATGTATTACTTTCTAACTAAAATTAGAATTTCATTTTTCTAATTAACACTATTTGTGGTGATTTTTAGTTGTGATTATATTAAAAACACTTACTTCAAATACATGCTTTTAGTGAGAGTTCAAAATCGTCAGAAAGTAAAAAAAAAAAAAAAAAAAAAAAAAAAAAAAAAAAAAAAAAAAAAAAAAAAAAAAAAAAAAAAAAAAAAAAAAAAAAAAAAAAAAAAAAAAAAAAAAAAAAAAAAAAAAAAAAAAAAAAAAAAAAAAAAAAAAAAAAAAAAAAAAAAAACTGACAAAGCATAAAATGGTATAGTGAAATGTGTATACGAAATGGGGAAATTTCTTTTATTCTTAGTGTATATATTGTAAAGAAAATGGCTTACAAATGCAAAAAATAATAATAAAATCATTCAGACCCTGTGGGAGTAACACTTGTTAATAGTGCGGAATTATATTGACATTCGGTTCTGGTTGTTTTGTATTTTGATAGAATGATTTTAAGGAAAATTAAAGAAAATAAAAAACATGCTTTGATGAATACATTATCAAAAAAATAATATTAATTTGATTGAATGTGGAAATCCAAATTGTCACAAGACACATAATTCTACTAGAAAGAGTGAGTGATATAACTTCCCCAACATTTAATTAAAAATTAGGAGAATCAATCAAGTGACATGATTTTACCACAAATCAGGATATGCATTAGTGTATCGAGCGAAGAGATATTTGAATATAATAAAATATTTTAATTAAATTTCTGAAAAATGTATAATTTTAGAGTTCAATTTTTTACATATGATTGATTAATATCAAATTGATTTATAATATTAGTACAAAGATATTCTCATCAAAAGTAGTGACAAATTTTTATCGTTAATACATATAAGATTAATATTTTTCCTTCTAATATGATTTATTTTGTATTCAAGAGCCAACAAGAATTTAAATCATGAATCACTTATTTAAGAGACACAAATTATTATCACTCATATCAATCTTTGTTGATAACATTATTACAATTTACATCAATAACTACGTTCGTTTCCATCAAATTCTATGATTTAAAATTTACTAACAATATTTTAATGCTTCGTAACTAGAGTTAACTAGAAATGACGCATGTTTTCATTTGTCACAATAAAATGATAAATTGTCAACTATCTGAAACTTGTTATTATGCATCCTTATATTAAGTAGAGGGGTTCTCAAGAATCATGATGGATATTAGCTAGTTCATGGCTGAGGTGTGGTATGTCATATGTGGGGGTGTTGTCAGTGACTAATGGTGTCCAGTCCTACAACTGAAAGGTGTTCACTTCAAAATTAATGCTTGTTCGTTCTACGTCCCATCCTCTTACCAAAAATGGTGGAGGAAGTGCAGAAAGGACTGGCTAATGGCTGGTCCAGTTTTGTCATGTTGAACCGAATCGACTGCACTGCAGGAATTTTGTGGCAGACAACTGAGACAAGATATATAATATATTTGGCGAACTCAGCTACAGCTTCGGGATCCCACCTACAATTCTGATGTACTTTCCAGCCATTCCGATTCAGCCTTTCTATTTGCCACTTCAAAAAAATTTAAATTATCACGATCGTCAGATTTTTGTTTAGCTTTATAAACAATTGTCAGTTTGAAATCAAATGGAGGTCTCCCCTCTCAACTATTCCTTTAGCATTCTCCAATCTTGATTCTCACAATTTTTCTTATATTTTTTTTGCAACTTTCTAAAAATAAAAACTATACATGCAAATGACATGATTTAATTAAAAAAAGGTACATACTACAAGAGAAGTAAAAAATTATCTCTCAACCAGTTAGTCGTTTTTTCATCATTTATCAGAAAGGAACCTGGCTTTTCAAGTAGAAGGGATAAGGCTGAATTACTCGATTTTAAATGAGAATATGCTGAAGCCATCAAGACAACGTCAAAAAAAAAAATAGGGGCACATATGATTATATTTATAAAAAAAAAAAAATGACAACAAATGAAACCACACATGCTCGTTGTGCATGGAACTATGAACTAAAACATTAACCATGCAAACACAAACTGTGGACACATACAAAAAACAATCTCAACTAGCAGCAGTAGTACACAATATACAACGCATACGAAGACCACCCGATTTGGCTTCCTCATCGTCCTCACTAGCATCATCCTCATAACCATTGTAATCATCATACGTTTCCGCCTCTAGGTACGTGGCTTGGACCTCTTTCTTGTTACTACTAGTGTAAGTCGAATCCATGAGACAAGTTGTGTGATAACCATGACAGCAAAAGAAAACAATGACCGATACATTCTGTATGGAAAACGGATCGAAACATATACAACATCTTCCACCTCCCCTAGTCTTTGACTTCACCTCCACAGTTCTCAGACTTGGAGATTTGTCAAATACCTGAGAAGCATGAGTATCACTCATTTTAACCCGCGGCTCATCTTCATTACCTAAAGAAATCCCATGCCTTGCCTCTTTGTAATACTTAATTAAAAGATTGACACAGTCCGCCTATTTCAATGACAGCAAGTCAGTGGGATATTTCGCTTTACCAAATTAATGAGTCAAGAATTTGGCCTCCCAAGGAAGAGCCAGAGGGAAGGGGGAAGAAGAAACACCTTAAGGATATCATTGCACCCGTGTCTGAGCGATGTTTCAGTCCTGTAGTCAGTGATAATCTTAACCAGCCGATCCCGGAGCCTGTAAAAAAGCAGGTACAGAAATTAGAGTTGGTGAAAATAATGCTTACTGAATATACCTCTGGAACTTGAGGCCAGCCCAAATACTAATAATTTTTTCAAATACAATCTATGATTTGATAATATAATTCACATTCTGTTAAATCACATTTATTTACTTACCGAGGTATTTCCAACCCATTAGGAACCTTATTTACAATGTAAAGTGGATCAAGATTTCCAACTGTGTGCTCCAATAATATGCCCACCTGTTAATTACAAGAATCAAGTTAAAAACAGCTTGAGAAAGAGCAGGTATGCAAAATAATAGAATACTGGGCCAGTTATTTCTCTCTTCTTTTTTTGGTTTCTAAAACACAGTTGTAAAAATTAGATCAATAAAAATAAATTTTAGTGTAGAAGGTTTACAACTTTTGAATAAAAAAAATAAATCTGTCCAGAATTTTTTCTTTCTCGCATTAGGTTATCTTTTTTTTTCCCATGAGGATGAGCCCTAGCAAAACGGTAAAGTTGTGTCTTGGTAACTTGTTGGTCATGGGTTCAAATCCGGAAACAACCTCTTTGGACAATGGGGTACATAGCTTTCTTTTTAGTTTATCTTTTTTATATTAAAAAACTATATAAAGCATTAAATACAAAAAGGAGCTCATCTTTATATGGTTAATGAGTAATAACTAATCCTACTCATTATACACAAGCTTAAATCTAACACATCATATATATGCAGTAAAGCATTTTATTCTAACACATCGATTTCACATTCATCCATAAAAAAAAAAAAAAAAAAAAAAAAAAAAAAAAAAAAAAAAAAAAAAAAAAAAAAAAAAAAAAAAAAAAAAATTGTTATTATGATTATACCATTTCAGGTTTGTGAAGGCATTGCTTGATTAATTCTTCCCAAAGTTCATCATCATGCTGCATGGTGACAAACTCTACGGCCTGCAAAAAATTATGACCACTTCAAACTTAAAATCACCAGAGTTCTCATTCACAAGTTAGATGTTTGTTGAAACCAAAAACCAATTCAATTGAAAAAAATAA
>PYAF01002382.1:597924-609606 GCA_007407185.1 Glycine tomentella
TATGCAAACTGAGTATGATGCCTTGACTAAAAACAATACATGGAGCCTTGTTACTCTACCACCTAACAGAAATCCTACTGGTTGCAAGTGGGTGTTTCGGGTCAAAGAAAATTATGATGGTACTGTAAATACGTACAAATCTAGACTAGTGGCAAAAGGCTTTCATCAGCAGTTTGGTACTGATTATGCAGAAACATTCTCACCAGTTATCAAGCCTATCACTGAAACTTCTACTTACTCTTGCTGTCACTAATAACTGGCCAATACAGCAGTTGGATGTAAAGAATGCCTTCCTTAATGGCATCTTAGAGGAAGAGGTCTACATGCAAAAGCCTCTCGGATTAGTTACCTCAAACAAATCAATGGTCTGCAAGCTTCACAAGGCAATTTATGGTCTTAAACAAGCTCCCAGTGCTTGGTTTGATAGGTTAAAGGAACAACTTCTTAAGTTTGACTTTAAGTCCAGCAAGTGTGACCCCTCTCTCTTTGTTTATTCTAAAGAATCATCAACTGTTTACATGCTAATATATGTAGATGATATAATAATCACAGGGAACAATCCTACGCTGCTAAAGAATCTTATTTCCAGGCTCAATAATGTTCTCTCTCTCAAAGGTCTGGGGTGTTTGGACTATTTTCTTGGTATTGAGGTCAAAGCTCAAACTGATGGGTCTCTCATTCTCACCCAAGGAAAATATATTAGAGATCTTTTGGCTAAAACTAATTGTCTGAAGCCAAACCTATCTCTTCACCTATGGTTACTGGCTGCAAGCTAACCAAAGTACGGTCTTATCCGCTCACTGATCCTTCAATGTATAGGTCAGTAGTAGGTGCTCTTCACTATGCTACTATTACTAGACCTGAAATAAGGTTCTCTGTTAACAAGGTTTGTCAGTTTATGAGTCATCCTCTCGAGGCTCATTGGGTTGCAGTTAAACTGATTCTCAGATATCTAAAAGGAACTCCCTCTTGGGGCTTACATTTCATACCAGCTTCTGCTCCTTTCTCTGTTACAGCCTTTTGTGATACAGACTAGGCATCTGATCCCGATGATAGAAGATCGACATCAGGTGCTTGTGTTTTCTTTGGACCAAATCTGATCTCTTGGTGGTCTAAGAAGCAATCGGTGGTGGCTCGTTCTAGTACTGAAGCAGAATATAGAAGTCTTGCCTTGGTGACTGCTGAAGTGTCCTGGCTCCGATCTTTCCTTTCTGAACTTGCAGTGAAGCACACTATGCCTGTTATTCACTGTGATAACATGAGCACTGTTTCTCTTGCTTGTAATCCTGTTCTCATGATAGGACTAAACACATATGTTCACATCCTCAACAGCCAAAAGTTTGGGTTAACTCAAAATAATGGAGATAAGTTGGTCTGATTCAATTGAAGAGATAATCTCCAAGGAGGGGGGTAAATCACATGAGAATGAGATAATATTTCAGCAGCTCAATTGTTTGATACTTATAGGATTTCGAAAGCTCAGAAGCTTCTACAAAGGGAGTTTAAGTTTCCCATCCTTGAAAGAATTGTCAGTAATCAGTTGCCACCGGATGGAAACTTTCTGAGCAGGTACCAGTAAAAACAGACAAGATGTTAGGAGTGAAATTTGAGTGGGGCGTAGATGTTATCACATTGGAAACTGATCTCAACTCTGCCATGCAAAACAGATAGGGATTTATGGCAAGGGTATGTCTTTTTATAAAACATTATTATAACTGTTGTTATAATAATCCGTGTCAGAAATTTAGTTTTTACGAGTATTTACGTGACAAGATTAATTTAAATTTTGAAAAGAGTTTAATTACCGTGTTTATCATTAAATTCAGAAATTTTCTATCTTTCGTCTTCTTTGTCTCACTATTATTATTATTATTATAAACTAACATAATTTTTATAAATTGTTTAGGCAATGACTCCAATATTGCAGTTAGAGGAGATTGATTCACAAAAAAATTACGGCTAGAGGAGAGTGATGGCAAAGAGAGTTGATGGAGATGAACAAATTAAGTGGCCCGTTGCCTACAGGAAAAAAAAAAAAAAAAAAAAAAAAAAAAGTGGCCCAATTTTATTATATTTGTTTGTGTGTGAATAAAAAAGGAATTGTGTGTATGGTCTACCCAGTTAGTGGTGAAATAAACTTGTTCTTTGTCATGGAAAAAGTGCTCAGCAAGCTGCTGCAAGTGGTTTATGTTCCAGCTATCAACCAATATGTTGATATTCTTACCAAGGCTCTGTCTCCTACCAAATTTGACTTGTATAGAACCAAGCTCACAGTGTGTGATTCCTCAACTTCGGCTAAGAATCACCCACCATGAGCTTTTTGTTTTTTTTTTTTTTTTTTATCAGCAAAGATAATATATATATTAGATAAAAAGACAGTACTGTATAGCATACACCCTAGCAAGAACAAAAGTACAACCAAGGTGGCTTAAAACATGAAAATCATGGAGGAAGCCAACTGAGTTCTGACTTAAGACTAGGGAAACAAAAAGAAAAAAAACATCTTAGGCCCTCCCCTGAAAATCAAAACAGTCCTTCATGTTACTAGAGTATCTTACTTGGGTGTATTAGAGTATCTTACTCCTCTAGGTCTTTTTCTTAGTGTTTTCTGTTAGATGCCAACCATACACTGTCAGTGAGCTGTCAGTTAGTTACAGTTACTAACTATAGTTAGTTAGTAACTGTTAGGTTTTAGTTTACCGTTAGTCTCTCTATATAACAGAGATGACTCAACTCTTTGTAACTGCCTAATGATTTCTGATCAATAAGAAAATGCTCTCAGTTTCTCAATAAAACTACAGATACCATCTTTTAATGCATAATAAGTAAAAGGAAACATCACACATTAAATATTTGTTAAAAACATGTTTTATCAACAACCCCTCAAAATACTGAAAGGGCCATAAATCATACATAATGCATCCAAAAAATTAGAACAGTACAATAGATAAAGAAATTGAAATCAACCTTGGTTTGGCAATAACTACATCCTTCGGAGATACGATATAGTAAAGTGGTTCATCACCTGCAGCCCACTGACCCCCAGCATAACTGCTACCTACATTAGAATGAAAACAATATTAAGAAGGACCATTCCATACATAAAAAATACATGTCAGAAATAATATATTACTGAGGTGTATATTAGGAAGGAGCTCAGAGGACCCAGGTCTTTCGCAGAGGGAATGGGAATGGTTGATTTAAAAGATTCAGGAGACATAATCAAGGGAAATTAAGATCCTGAGGAGGCAATGGTAAATGTAATGGATTTCCACTGAGGCAATCAAGGGGAATTCAGGAGGGGGGGAAACGATCTGTATGGATATAAAAAAGAAAAGAGATGAGAAAATGGAGGGGTGAGGAAAAGAGTGAAGAATATGGGAGAGTGCAGAATCTCCTAAATACCATGTGTCACCGATTTTCTGTTTCAATTCTTTGTCTCCTACTGTAAATCTAAATCCCCACCATGCAGGTATTTATATCACACTGATCAAATACAGCATATTCAACATTGCTGAATATGCTTCAAAACATCATAAACAACACAAACCAAATGTTAACCTGAGAAGGGAGCATGAGCAAGAGAATAGTCCTTCGCCCTGTAATGCTCAAACCCATGTACTGGAAGAGCATCTGTAGAAAGCTCATCATTATTCCATGTTACTATTCTTACTTCTGGTCTTTGTGCATTGCCCTGTTCAGAATTATTTTACTCACATTCAGAACAAAGTCAAATGTCTAAATTTTACGAGGACTAAATATGTACTACCTGCCTCTCTTTCCCTTTATAATACACAAGATACATTTTAATTTTGGCAAATACAATATGAATTTCATTGGTTACATACTTCAATTTTTCTTGCTGCCATATCTAAATGCAATTGACATTATGCAGCTAGAGTTAATTATTCTCTAGACTCCCAACAAGGAATAGTACCCTCAAAAATCATAATGGTATATAACTTGAATGAGACATAAAGATCATGCTTGGTATAGCATTTTTCAGGTAATCCTTTTTTTTTTTCTTTTTCCAAAAGCTCTCTCCGGGAGCTTGTGAAAAAATGATTGTTTCTCCAAATTCCAAAATAAATTGAACTAAACCAAATATGCAATAAATAATGTGCATGCAACATGCCTGTGAGTACTATATATGAAAATGTCTAATTTTTTTGGTAGCATAATGCTGATCAGGTACTGTTGCTTATAAAACATTGTGAAGCATCTATATAATCCAAATGATCTAATTCATTTTTTGATCCTTCACAAAAATGTAATACTCCCTCTGGTCCTTTATATAAAAAACGAATAACTAATTCATCAAGACCAATAAAAGTAGGTAAGTTAATTTATTTTAATTAATAATATCATAAATTTAAATTTTATTCCAAAAATACCCATAGAATTAAATGATTTAAATAGAGGTCATATTTAATGACATTACACATATCAAGGGATATTTTTTTTCCACACATGAGTGTGGCTTATATTGTTAATAGTCCAATAAATGCATCCACTTAAATGGAGAATGAATGGGCATATCATAAATAGATTTTATAATAAATTAACGGTATAAAAGAGAATTAACAATTAATACACTGGAAAGTAGGTCCATGTTTGTTATAATTAAGACCAAAAGAATTGACTCATTTTTTTCTTATATAAGGACTGGTGGGAGCAATAAATAAATAAAATATGTAACATGTCTAATGAACCAGGAACTCAGGAAGTGACTACTTCAAATTAAGATGCTTGGAGGAATTTCCCTTTACTTAAGTAAATGACAGAAGAGTGAACCAAGAAAACAAGTTGTAGCATATAAAGGAAGGGGGGAAGGGGGGAATTTACACTATAATAGGAGGTCAGCATGAAAAATTAAAGAATTTCATTTCATCACATGCAAGCAATATAAATACCTGCCGTGAAGGAGCGGCGCTACTAAAATCCTTATCTCCATCGTCTTCTCCAGGAATATATGCTAGAACAACCAAAGCATCACCAAAGGGAGCAAGTCCTGAAATGAAATAGCTGGTTTGGAAAGATGCCACAATATCCACCTGGGTCATACCAGTCAAAGGAACTTGCCTGAATGACCCATTGGCTGCTTTTTGGTGATTTGTCCTAATTGAAGCAATTTTGACAGATGTTCCCCAGCCAATAACTAAGAGGGTGTCATCCTACAAGTGATGCAAAGAGATTAAGCTCCACAGTTTAATCAAGAGATATACAGAATAAATGAAATAATGCTCTTGCCACTGTTAAAATTCTAAAGCTATAGAACAAGCCTTCAATTATAGGAGTGGACACTGCATGATAGAATGGCATAAGTCAACAGCATGCCTGCATTGATATTTGACTAACCTGCCAAACCAGGTGAGGACGTAAAAGCTCAGGGCGTGGGCTCCCTCGTGGTTTTTCAATAAATGTAATACGCTGGTCATTGGCAGTATCATAAACCTTCACTCCTGCATCATTAACCCAAGCAACAAGACTTGCTCTCCATTTCACAGCATGTATTGAACCTTCACCAGAGTGCAAAACCTTTTGGGGAGGGTAGGGCGGGGTAATTTTATCGTTAACAAACAAAAGGTAGTGTTGAGAACATATGTGCTAAGTAATAAAACATTCTTACAAACCTGATCACGGTATCCCAACCATTTCTTTGAATTTAAATATAAATGACCAGCCAAACCACCAGCAACAAATCTCCTAGACATTTTCCTTGCATAATCTGGATCCAACGCAACTGCCTTCATCGGCCGATGGTACTCAAACTTCAATTTCTCATCAGTGAAAAGACTGTTTATCACGACTGATCCATCATCAGAACAGCTTCCAATAAATTCACCTTCTGTGTCAAAGCTAAGGTCGTTGACAACAGAAGCATGTGCAGAGAATTCCTTAACCTATAACAAGGTAACTCAATTAGAAATAGATTCCTATAAACAATACAAGCACGCAAGCAATTGACCATCACCACAACAGCAGCTACACAAAATTTCAAAGCGCAGTGTCAACATAAACCAAATACATCCATAACCCCTAGCATACATATTTGAAGAGAATATCAAAGATCGAATTTCACGAATTATTTTGTCCCGTACAATGGATCGAGCCAGCTCAAATTTGAGTAATAACAGTTCAAATTCACAGAAATTGCGAGATTCTAAATCACACAACAGCAGCTACGTGAAATCTCAAATAGCACAGTGCCAACATAAACCAAATTATATCCATAATCCCTAGCATATATTTGAAGAGAACAAAACAAAAACAAGTTCTCAATCACACGGATTATTAAGTTCTGTAAATTTGATCTAACCAGCTCCAGTTAGAGTAATAACAGCTCAAAATTCACAGAAATTGGGGATTCTCAATCACACAACAGCAACTGCACAAAATCTCAGACCGCACAATGTCAACATAAACCAAAAGATATCCACAATCCCTAGCATACATTTGAAGAGAACATCAACGAACACAAGTTCTCAATCACACGAATCATTCCGTTCCGTAAATTCAATATAGCCAGCTCCAATTCGAGCAACAACAGCTCAAATTCACAGTAATCACGAGACTCTCCGCGACAAATTACGCAACAAACAGATGACACAACTCGACTAACCTGATTCCCGAGAAAATCGAGGATGTGAACGGTGCCGCCATGAGTGCCGAGAGCGATCATGCGCTCCGCGACGGCGATACACGACGCCGCGTCACTCGCAAGCAGCGAAGGGATGCTACCTCCCATTCTCTGGTACTTGAGCCTCGGTTCCTCTTCGTCTTCTTCATCTTCCACTTCTTCTTCTTCGTCTTCCTCTTCTTCTTCTTCCTCTTCGTCTTCCTCTTCTCTCTCGTCGTCTCCTTCGACGCCGTTCTCTGACGGGAACGGAGCCATTCTGATGGTTATCGCGTGATGCCTCGTCTCGAGGAGAATGCAAAGGGAAAGTGAGAAGTGAGAAATGAGAAATTAGATCTGTTTGATTGCTCTGAGAAAAAAAAAAAAAAAATTTAATTACTATTATTTTTAGTTTTTTTTTTTTTTCCTTTCTTTGCTTCTCGTCTCATTTTAAAAAATGAAATTTCGCGTTACAATATTTCTGAAGAAAAAGGAAAGGTTCAAACGGTCCCTCGATGAAGTAAAATAATGGGGTAGACGACAAAAACAACGAGATGTTTTGTGCTGATTCAGTTAAGAGTGGTTGCACTTGGATCCTCTGCAGCCAATTTCCCTCCCAGCCATCCAGCTGCAACATTACAGCCCTTGATTAATCATTACAGATAAATCCGACGGTCTTGATTTATGATGCAGTAGGCATGGTAGGCATGGCAACGGGACGGGACGGGGGTGGGTATTACATTCCTCGCCCCCGCCCTCATTCCCCGTCGGGTTTTAAAACTTATCCACATTCCCGTCCCTGCTGGGGTCAGGTTCTCCCCGCCCCGCTCCGCCCCCGCTATTTCACTAAAATTTAAAAAATAAAAAAAATATAATTTTTTATTGAAAAATCAGATAAAAAAGTTAATTATGTAACAAAAAAAATAATAATAATAAACTCACATTTAAAATATGAGATTATAATTTTAAAATTACAAAACAAAATCAATTAATTCAATTAAAAAATTAGAAAATAATATATTTTTTATTTTTTTAATATTATTTATTACAGAGCGGGGAGCAGGGGCAGGGGCGGGACGGGTATCAGTAATCCCATACCCGCTTCCGCCCCTGCTTTTGACTACCGGGAAAAATCCGAACCCGAATCTAAACCTGAAATATTCAATTTTTCCCCATTAAAATCAGAGCAGATTCAGATGGGTACCCACGGATTCGAGTCCTGCCATGCATATGATGCAGAGAGAATCTTGCTGGAAAGTATCCAAGCTCATCACCCATTTTTGCGAACGGCAACTAAATGGATGAAATCAATAATGATCTGAGGCCCATGGTGTCGATTATTGACAGATAACCCAAAGGGGGGTTAACTTCCTACACCAGCCAAATTGCTTATACACCCAGCAATTTCAAAAAAATGACAATAATGCCCTTGTTACTTTTTAACATACACCCAACAGATTTTGGACCAGCTTTTTCTTCCATTTTCTTCCATGCGCTTCTTCTTTTCTGCTTCTTCGTTGCCTCTTCGCTGTTGCTTCTTGGCTACGTGTTGGTGAGTCTTGCGTTGTTGGTTTGCTTGTGGAGGTTGTGGTTAGCATTAGTGGAGCTTGCATTGGCCGCTGCCGTCGTCGGAGGTAAGTTCTGCAACGTGATCACTATAGCAGAAACCATACGGATTGCCGATCCATATGAGTCATACGGATTGTTGATCCGTATGACTCATACGGATCGGCAATCCATATGAGTCATATGGATTGTCAATCCATATGACTCATATGGATCGCCAATCCATATGACTCATACGGATTGTTGATCCGTATGAGTCATACGGATCGGCAATCCGTATGAGTCATACGGATCGGCAATCCGTATGAGTCATATGGATCGCCAATCCATATGACTCTTACGGATTGCCAATCCGTATGGATCTTACGGATTGCCAATCCGTATGCATACGGATTTTCAACAATTTGCTTCTTACGGATTGTGAATCCGTAGCCATCAACGCCCATTCATATTTCAAATTAACGTAACAGAAATGGAGTTCCAACTTCTGTTGGTCTTAGCTTCCTTCTTCGTTGATCAATATCAATGGCGGGTGTGTCTGGGGAGAAGGCGAACGTGGCTGGGCAGAGGGTGCGGAGAAGAAGATATAAGTGTTGGGTGTATTAGAAATGCTTCAAGCGTCCGTATAAGTTACCATTTTAATATGGATATTTTCGGTATTCCACTATTGACTGCTGGGTGTATAAGCAATTTGCCTGGTGTAGGAAGTTAACCCCACCCAAAGGAGACGCATGCGTTATCGTCATAGGCCCGAGTTTGTCAATTCTCAGTAGCACAAAATCCATAAATTTTGATTGAATTTATTTTAGTTATTAAAAACAAGGGGAAAAAAAATACTCCATGCTTCAACGACTTGAAAGTTATCTATATGTAATTAATTAAATGTAACTTATTTTTAAAAACGTCATTATTATTAAAAATTAAATTAAAATGTTATAATAATTTATAATAATTAAGAGTCAAACTAATAAAAAAAGATGATACCAAATGAAATTATTTTTTATAATAAGTTGTAGATTATAGATAGGTATTACATTTTTTTATTTCTTATAAAAAAAATTATAATTCATACATTTAACAAAACTATATGATGGGAACTATTTATAAATAAAATAAAATCATGTCAAATAATGACCAGTGAAATATTAAAACTATATTATTTTACTAAATGTAAAGATTCAAAATGAATAAAAAATTTGTAGGAATTAAAATGAAAATTCGTGATATTTTCAAAAACGTATTGAAAGAGAGAAAATTATATACTCTGCTTTGTATGCCTGCATCCCACGAGTATTTTTAAAATATTAATGTTAAATATGTTTTTTCTCTAAGTTTTATTCAATATTTACTTTTAGTTATCAAACAAAAAATTGACCAAGGTGCCTATATTTTTCCTCCGTTAATATTTAATCTGGTCTCTGCTAACAGATATCTTCGTTAAGTGATTCCAGTGATTCTAAAGTGTTATTTTCTTTGCATTGTAAAACCGCCGGAAAAAGAGATTTCAAAGTTTGGGGGGAAAAACATAGCACAAACCAACAACCCACTTAAAAATTCTTGCAACATTGAAACTCATCGGTATCGCCTCACTCTTTTGCCACTATTGTCCCCTTGGTTTTGCCCTTTGTTTGTGGATGGAGTCTAGCATGGGAAAGGCAAACATGTTTCGTATAATACGAAACTAATTCAGATCGTCAGATTTGATCATGGCTTTTTAATCTTGCATTGGAATCGACACCTTCAGTTATTTATATGTTTTTTTTATTTTATTAAGTTATGCAACGTCCAGTACATCCCTATGCACCCTATGCTGTTGTACGGTTTATAGTGTTTGGGTCAGAGATTTATTTTGGACCACTATCTTCATGGGTCTCAAAGTGTTGTGTAACAATTTTTAACGAATAAAGGAAAATGAATAAAAAATACATAATAAAGAAATGTGCGTCTTCTTTAACAATAAACACGTAAGCAAAAGGAATACGAACAGTTTTATTTATGTTCAATATAATTTTCTTTTATTAAATTAATACAGACAATAAATTAAACATACTAAATTTGTGCAATAACTTATAAAATAAATTATATAACTAAAATAAAGATTAATAAATAATTAGGGGTAATAGATACAAAAGAAAGTGTTATTATATAAAATTTTATTTGAATAACATAACTTAAAGTTGGTCATTTTAAAATTTGACAATAAATTATATGGGTCATACTTAAAGGTAGGCTTTTTTATTAAAGGGACCTAAAAATTTAACTTAATTACGTTTTGGGCTAAAAGTTTTTTATTTTCTAAAGGGGGTATGTCATGTCAACTGGCTGGCTCGACTTTGTACCAGAAAATTTGTTTCTCTAATGTTCTTTTATTATTTTAACTATTTTTAATTAACGAAAATAGAAGTCGTAAATATATTTACGACTTTAAAATCGTACCAAATCCCATAATTTTATTAAATTTTTTTCAAATTAATTAAATAATTTTTCTCTGTCATTATTTATTTAATTTAATATAATTTAAAAAGAAATAATTTAAAAAATGTTTTTATTAGTTTAATTTTTTTATTATTTGAATAATTTAATATAATTTAAAAAATGTTGTTATTAGTTTAATATATTTTTTTTATTATTTGAGTAATTTAAAAAGGAAAATAAATTTGTTGATATATTGAGTAGGAAATTACAAATTTTCATTCTTAAAACAAAATTAAAAATTGTTAGCTAATTTATTTTCAAAAATATGCAATTTTAAAAATCATTTAACTTTTAACGTTGTTTAAAAAATAAAAAAAATGAATAATTAAATTAAAGGAAAAAAAAGGAAAGTTGTGGAGCATCACACGACTTCAAAGTCCTGTAGCTCCACACGAGTCCCAATAGAAAAGAAAAAAGGACAAAAAATAGAAATATTATTTTATTAATTTGTTTGGCTAATTTATTTACTAAATATAATAATTTTAGTTAATTATGATAATTAAATTTTATAATAGTAGTTGTAAAATTAATATAAGATATAATTTAAGAAATGTTGTTGTTTAATTTAATATAATTTATATTTTTTTATAACTTGAGTAATTTGAAAAGATAAATAAATTTAATTTTTTTAATAACACATGTAAGTTTAATTTGAAAAATAAAATTTAAATTTTAGATTGTTTAAAAATTAATAAACTGGATAGTAAAATAATTTAATAAATATATAAATTTAATTATTATAATATATGAAATAATGATATTAAATTTGTTTGGTTCCTTTATGCATATAAATTAAATTATTGTAATTTATTATATTAATTTTATTAGTTTTTCAAATAATTTTATAATTGTTGTTAGTAATTTTGAATTTCTATTTTGGATAGAAATATTGTTTGAATAATTTTTTTTTTGTAATAGTAGACTTTTTTTCTTATATGAAATAAGAGATATATTTATTTATTTGTATTTATTGATTTATTTTGGTAAATATCATTATGTTAATTAATCTAAAATTATATTAGATG
>PYAF01002382.1:616237-649359 GCA_007407185.1 Glycine tomentella
TAAAAAGTAATTTTGCTCAAGTGATATAAGATTATTATGAATAATTAAATTCTTATACTAGTTATTATGTAACATGATTGTATATTAAGAGTTCATATGTAGAGTCACCAATTAAACATATCAATTAATTTACACACTAATAAGTATTAATTATCTTACACTATGTATTATTTAAATCACACCATTAATTTGTAGATAAAATCCTGATTTGATTCTCTCAAATTTTATACGTGATCTTAATTAAATTATTCTTTAAATTCTTTTATCGTCTAAACATTTAGTCATGAAATTAATAATTAATTTATTATTATAGATTATATTAATTCTTTATACAAATAAATTTCAGAAATTGATTTACTAGTTTCTCCGAGTGACTATTTTAATAATACGTAGTACTTTTTTAAAAGACAATATTTATAGGTAAAATAAGTGGAATATTGGGGGGGAAGTTTTTCATTCCCGATTATTGAAAATCATAAATCCCGTAAATTGTGTTTTTTGTGAATGAATAAAAAAGAAAGTTTCTTAAAAATTTAAAAATATATATTTTTATTAATTATTTTAATGGTTTATCAATTATATAATTTTATAAAGAAGAATATGATATTTTATTATAGTAAAAGAAAAATTAATCGAAATAAAACTGACTAAAAACCATTCTAAAAACTATTTTCTAAAACTATTTTTTATTTTAAAATAACCTATAATTCTCGGGTCTCTCGTCATACGCTTCATGCAGTATCATACTATTTATGCATTTAACCGTTAATTACTTAATTACTTCTCGCTGGCTTAGACAGGCAAGTTCGATGGAAATTATAGTTGATTCTTGATTGGCGTAACTTTAAGAAGTTTTAACTAAGTCGTCTTTTCCAAGTTTTTGATGCCATCCCATACGTAATTTTTCAGTAAAGCAACAAAACCAGATGCGCGCAAAGTCAAGTCGTCAGTGTCTGATCCCAAATTCTAATCCAGTTATCGTCAACACAACACAAGAACCAAACCAACAAATAACGATCGCTCGCGTTCATGCACAGTGCTGTGGCCACTGAAGTAAAATTAACTAAGCCATTTCAGTTCCGAACTCACTCACTCGCATCGCATATTTCCGTCAGATCTCGGCGATAGCGCAAAACGAAGCCGTTTTTCGCTATGAAACGCGAGTGCCACCCATCGATCTCGGGGTCTTAAGTTTGCGATGCAGCCAAATTTGTTTCCCTTTGGAAGCGTGTTGGGGAATCCTTTCATTTTCAATGGCGACGGCGATTTGAGCCAGGGTGGAGGAGGGATCGAGAGCTCTAGGGTTTTCTTCTTGCTCCCGTTCTTCTTGCTCTCCCAGGGCGGAGCAATGGATTTGTCCAAGGTCGGCGAAAAAATCTTGAGCTCCGTTAGGTCCGCCAGATCTCTCGGATTGCTCCCTCCCGTTTCTGATCGCCCCGAGGTAAACGCGATTTTCACGCACAATTGCTTCGCTCTCCATTGGACTCGTGTTACGCCGAATTTGATTGTGTGCTTTTGGAATTTTAGTTGTGTGCGGTTTTAGTTTTAGATAATGCCGTACGATTGGATTGTTGAAATGTATTGTGTGTTTGTTGTTAAGTTAGGATGAAGCGGTGACTGTGCTGCTTTTAATGCGTTTGATGCGAGTTTTGGATTTGATGATGTATGTACCGTTGCTATGCGCCTGCCACCTCGTTGCGAGTTAGCACTGAGATAGACTTTTTGATAATAGAATTGACGGTTGCAAGCTTGATTTGGAAAAATAATGAAATCCTCGAGAATATTGGCTGTGTAAGAGGACTTGGAAAGAGCCATAGATGTTGAGATGTTTTTGGTTGTAGGGAATACCATGGTTTTAAATTAATCGCAGTTGCGGTTTTGTTTGCTATCCTTGACATTGCGGGTGATGCTGCCGCAATTGCGGTCGTGGTGAGTGAAAAAACCTTGACTTTGTAGTTGCAATTGCGGTTGCGGACCATTTTTTACAATCATGGGGACTACTGAATAATTTGTTTAAGTTGCTTATTATATAGTGTTTTTTGAGTGGAAACTTGTGAGTTTTGGTTACAAGAATTATTACAACTTACAAGTGGGATAGAGTTATATTTACTATTCTGAAGAGATTTATAGGTTTAATGTGAAAGTGATTTGCTAGACGGAATTAGATTGGGTGACTGAAAGAATGGGCTCTCATTAGAATTGCCAATATTAGTTGCTATGAGAAACTGCAGAGTCATAAGGATGTGGTTTTACATATATTATATATTGTATTCGAGTTTGAATAGTATCTTGAGTATGGCTTGTTTTCATGTGGTTCATCTTTAAGCTTAGTAGCTATAGGAGATATAATGTTGATCTAGTGGTTGGGGAAGGGTGAAGGGAGAAGGGAGGGGGGAGAGGTTTCAGGCTTGAATTCCTCCAACTGACATTTCTAACAAAATTAACAAACTAAAATTTGCTGGTAAAAAAAAAAAAAAAAAGCTCAGTAGCTATAATAATCTTAGTGGGCATTAAATTAATAATCATAACTATGGAGTTACATTTGTGTTCTTGCTTTTCTATTGAATTACTATATCTTTCTTCGCAATCAAAGCATAATCCTCTCTTACATTGTCAGTCAACTCTAGTGAGAATTCTTTTTCTCCTAATATGCAGTAGTCTTAAATAGCGGGGATGAGGAATTTGTTAACCTAGATGGTTGCTATTATTAAAAAAGTTGATCATTCAGCAATCTCGATAACTTAGTGGTCTACAAGTGTTTTGAATATATCTTGTAATTTCATGCTTAAGTCCACCAGTGAAACTATCAGTGAATGTTACCTGTGGTTATCCGGCTGTTCATGTTCATACACGTGTTGGTATTCATGCAGTGACTCCTTATTTGTTTAATATTTTCATGTTTTACAAATGTTGTTGAACAGGTTCCAGCTCGAGCTGCTGCTGCAGCTGCTGTAGCTCGTGCTCTTGCAGGGTTACCTCCTCATCAGAGATACAGTCTTTCGTCAAGTTCAGAAGAACTGAGTTCAATATATGGAAGCATACCTCAAGGCCAAGGAGTGGAGGAGCTTGAGGATGAATTCTATGAAGAGGTGCTACTTGCTGTATCACTCCAGTTTCAATTTCGCACTGATTTATCTTGCAACCTCCTTTGTGTATTAGACAGAACTATTTTCATATGGAGGTTCTGTTGCTCAATCTGGAGAGATACTTTTCTGTTTGTTTATGTTTATTGAGAGATGGCTGAAAATTTTATCTTTTGGAAGTTTCCAAATATGTCCTTGTACCAGGAGACCTTGAGATGGTTGCTAACAGTTGAGAGCATAGAACTTCTCAGTAAGAATTAGTTTTGTATCCTTAGACAGATCATTGATATAACACTTCATATTAGGAATTTTTATATATCTGAACTTTTTCCTTGATTTTTTTAAATTAATATTTGAAATTTTGAATATCCCTTTATTTAAAACTTGAGCTTCGGGTAATGGGAATCCATATCCATTAGTAATCACAATGTCTGTTTGGATATTTTTTTTTTATTGTTTTGTTATTTTGGCTCATTTACAGAAGTGCACAATTTTTCCACTCTTTTCTCCTCTTGCCAACTTTTGCTTGAAACAGCTTCTTCGTATTAGTATACTACTATTTAACAAGTTTTATATTTTTAATATCTTCATGTTTCTACTGATTATAGGAAAACAAAAAGGAAAAACTATTTTTTTGTTCCCTCTTATGAACTGAAGGCTTGAAAGAATGAAACTGTGTTGATATCAATGTATACATGTTTCTGAGCTTAACTAGCTAGCTCTAGCTGTTAGTAACTTACACGTGCAATACACATGTAATATTCCCCATGCTAACATTTTGAAAATTTCCTGTCACGTTTGCACTCCAATGAAATTTTATTCATATTATTCATATTTGATAGCCATGAATTATGAGGTGAATGGATTCTTTTGGATGCCTTTATTGCAGGACTTTGATCCAATTAGGCATGTTTTAGAGCACGTTCCAGTTGAAGAAAATGAGCTAACATATTTTGAAAAACAGGTGTGGTTCATGTTTCTCAATCTTGCTCTCGGTTGAAAATGTTTTAACTATTTGTTATCTTTGAAGGTGAAATTTTCTTTAGGTTCTCTGCCGAGTCATTCTTCTACGTAACAAAAAATAGTTGTATCCAACTGTCCATTGTATTACTTACGAGCTTAGAAAAAAGTAGAAACTGATTACTTTTTTACACTTGTAACTGATGACATATATATCTTCATGATTCCTCTTTATTTATTAAAAGTAAAATATTATTAGCTTTGATGCTCATCTCTTGCATTCATTGCAAATTGTCATCTCTTGCACTTAAGAGCAACTCCAATGCTGTTGCTTAAGTTATGTTTCAATTGAGCAATGGTACCAAAACAATATTCCACCGTTGAATGTAATCATATGTCATGACAAATCTCATTATAGTCTCAACAGTTTGAATTTTGTTAATTGATTGAGTTAGGTTGTATTATCCTGCTACGTGTTTTTAATACTCTTATATAAGATGTTTGATCTTGGATTTTGTCATGTAGGCTGCCCTTAGATTGGCACAACTGGATAGAGTAGCTGAGTGTTTATCTCGCCATGTTATGGAGCATCATGAAGTAATGGGTAAGTTGAAGAGGTGAACTGAGAGAATTGACTATACCTAGTTTGTGTTTTAGTACATAAGTTCATGCATGTTAGATATTTTGTTTAGCATTTGTTTTTTTTTTTTGCTGTGGACATTTTTTTACTTGCTTATTTCAAGGTTGTCAATTTTTGATTGCTTGGGTAACATTATTATTAGGCTTAGATATGAATTTAGTCCCTATAAGTTTGCGCCTTTTCAATTTTGGTCCCTGTAAGTTTTTTTGTCCATTTTTAGTCCTTGTAAGTTTGTGCTTCTTCAATTTTGGTCCCAGTAAGTTTTTTTGTTCTTTTTAGTCCTTGTAAATTTGTGTTTTTCTAATTTTGGTCCCTAAAAGCGGGAACTTACATGAATTTAAAATTGAAAAATTGTAATCTTAAAGGGACTAAAATTGAAAAAGTGCAAACTTTAAGGGGAATAGAATGAACAAAAAAAACTCACAGGTACCAAAATTGGAAAAGCCCAAACTTACATGGACTAAAATGAAACAAAAAACTTGCAAGGACCAAAATGGAAAAATGCGAACTTACAGGGACAAAATTCATATTTAAGCCTTATTTTATGGGCAAACTACACTGATACCCCTTGTGGTTTCTTCAAAATTTACATTATACCCTCCTTTTCCCCCTTATAGTAACCCCTAATTGTTTGAAATATATTACATTGACACTCTCGATATTCAAGAAATACATTACACTATGTAACCATGTAAGGGGGGTTTATTGTAAAGTAAAAAAAGCAAGGATGGGTGCATTTTGAAGAAACCACAAAGGTGTAAGGTTAATTTGCTTTATTAATTTCTCAATAGAAAATAAAAAAACTTACGCTATGGTTGACTTATAAATCATGTTAAGATCCTAATTCTATCCTTATTAGTTAATGTATCAGGAAGAATGCAGTGTCATTTCTAATTTAAATTTAAATAATAAACAATTTTGGTCTAAATTCATTGAGATATTAAGAAATTGGGTTCATGCAACTTTACTGCAGTTGCCAACTTCTCATTTTTTTTAAGCTTTAGAATAAGTAGCTGATACTTACTTTTGCCCAGTGAAGGGGATGAATTTGGTCAGAGAATTGGAAAAAGACTTAAGAATTGCAAATGTCATCTGTATGGTAAGCATCATAACTAATAAGACGCTGATACTTACTAGTTTATCTATCTTGCTCTTACTGTTTCCTTTTTTATGTTTTGCAGAATGGAAGAAGACACTTGACATCATCTATGAATGAGGTTTCAAGGGATCTGATTGTGAATTCTTATTCTAAAAAGAAACAAGCTCTTCTGGTAATTTTGTCTCTCTTTGTACAAACTAGCCTTATTTTTTTTTTTTTTTTTTTTAATGCATGTATGTCTGTTTCCCATTTTCTCATGATCTTATTTCATTGTGTTTTTAAAAAGTGATTTCTTCTTATTCATAAGTTGTTATCAGGTATATAAAGTAGTTTAGACTAGGAGATATAAGGTTGGTTGGGTGGTTGGGTGAAAAGTTCGAAGAAGGGAAGGAGGGAGAGGTCGTGGGTTTGAATCCCTCCGCTAACAAAAACACTAACATTTAACAACTAACTTTGGCCGATCAAAAAAAAAAAAAGTAGTTTAGACTAGGATACACAATAGCTTGTGGTGGTAACTTTGTGAATGCATCTATTTCCATTCATAGGACATGCTTCCAACCTTGACTGAACTTCGACGTGCTTTGGACATGCAATCAACACTTGAATCCCTTGTAGAAGAAGGGAATTACTGGAAGGTGAGCGTCTATGTATTAAATGCAGATTGTGGTCAATTACGGATAACTTCATCAAGTTTCTAATTTTTGTTTTTTCTGTTTTTTGATCTAAGGCATCTTCTAAGATGTTCATTTTTCATGTTGATCATTATGCAGGCATTTCAAGTCCTATCTGAGTATTTGCAACTCTTGGATAGTTTGTCAGAGCTTTCAGCAATACAAGAAATGAGTTGTGGTGTGGAGGTGAATTTTGAATAACTATTTGGAAGGATTATGATGATTTATTCTTAAGATTTTCCTTGCATGTTAGGATAAATTATATTCCTGAACATATTCCTGATGACAATGCAAAGTATTTGTGTATTTAACTGTTTAAGTTTTCTCCATTCTATTATTAATGCAGGTTTGGCTGGGAAGAACTTTACAGAAGCTGGATGCTCTTTTATTGGGAGTATGTCAAGAATTCAAGGAAGATGGCTATATAACAGTGAGTGTCTATGTTCTTAGTTTTTTTTTTTTTGGATAGTTTTTCCCCCATTCTTGGTTTAGTTTTTGTGTATTTCTTATCCTCTTGCATTTGTATCTCCTTCCTTTATTAATAATTTTTTTCTTTATAAAATCCCCCACCCATATGTGATCTGATTTGTTGTCCCCATTGTATTGTGTGTGTGCGTGCAGATATTTGCTATTTTATTATTGGAAATATATTATAAATGATGGTAATGTAATGAGGTGGTGCAGGTAATTGATGCATATGCATTAATAGGGGATACTGCCGGTCTTGCTGAAAAGATACAGAGTTTCTTCATGCAAGAAGTTATATCAGAAACACACTCTGTATTAAAGGCTATTGTGCATGAGGTATGTTATACATTTTCTTGCCTAACTCATGTTTAGTACTATCTCAATTCTGAAATTGTTTAGGAGGCAGGAAAGTTAATAGTATATTTTCCCCAATTGAAATGTGAATAAAATTGAGTGTGGAGATGCTGGTCGTTATTCCATGTCATTTACATCTGTAATTATGGTGACATTGTATTATTACCACTTTTCATTACATATAAGCTTATGAGCATGTGTTGGCTACTGAAGCTTAGTAGTTTTATTCTTTACTTATATTGGTTCATATGAGGATTGACAGCACTTAAATACTTGATATTTGAGGCCCCAAAACAATATTATTGATTGTAGCAATGGATTCACATTAAAGATTAGTGCAGTTGATTTGAAGGACTGTAATGTCTCTCTGCCAATCTAATCTGGACTCAATTAACTAATAATTAATACGTTGTTGACTTTTTTTAGGATGAGGAGGGACTTTCGCAAAATAGTAGGTACTTTTTCTTCCGCGAGCATATTTATCATCCTTTAATGATTAGTATGAGTATTTCTATGTTAGATTGGCTTCATAGTTGCCATTTCAATTCCAGGCTCACTTACAGTGATTTATGCCTTCGAATACCTGATTCAAAGTTCAGGCAATGCTTATTACAAACATTGGCTGTTTTATTTGACCTTATGTGTTCATACCACGAAATTATGGATTTCCAGCTAGAAAGAAAGGTAAATTTCTGGTTCCTCTTAAATATATTTTTTCCATTCATTATCCCTTTTTCCCCCTCTGTTTTGTGCATTCAAATATTCTTGTGGACTTGTACACCCCAAACAAAGTTACATTGACTACTATCGAGTCAATCTTGGCTTTTAATTTTTAATTATTTTCTTTGCAATGGTTAAAGAAGTCATTCTTAGTTTTCCACCCAATTGCTTGGTCCCTAATTTTAAACCTATTAAGATCTTGAAAAGATCTCACTTCTCACTCAATATTGGGAAAAATCCAAGTCCCATATCGATTAGAGATAGTGCCAAGATAGAGTATATAAGTGGGGGCAACCCTCACTCTATGAGCTAGCTTTTGGGGTTGAGTTAAGTTCAAACCCACATTCTAAGATGGTATTAGATCCTATCCTAGATCCATTAAAAGGGTCACCCATCATGTTATCCACGCACCAAGCCCGAAAGTGCTGGGTGTAAGGGGATGTATTGGGAAAAACTCAAGTCCCACATCGACTAGAGATATTGCCAAGATAGAGTAAATGGGGGAAACCCTCACCCTATGAATTAGCTTTTGAGGTTGAGTTAGGTCCAAACCCACATTCTAAGACTCAACAAGTCAACATGTAAGTTGGGAGAAATCCTTTGATTTGGTTTTGATGGATTGAGTGAATCACCAGTTTGCGATAGAGTACACTTCTCACAATTGTTTAGTATTTCAATATGTATCCAATCTAGAGATTGGGAAGTGGGAAGAAAGCTATATTCATCATTACAGGGTCTATAGTCATTACAGGGTCTATAGTTGTTGATATTTGTTTTTCAGGCTCATACATATGGTTGATTTTAATCTCAGGACTCAGCAGCACAAACTTCAAATAAGTGCAATGAAGAGATTTCTTGTAGTCCAGGTGAGCCTCAGGAAGTTGAGTCAGATGTAAGAGCCTGCAACAAATCTATTTCCAGTTCCGGAGATGTAATACATGGCTCATCTTCTAGGGAGGAATCTGCAACAGTGAGCTCACTGACTGAAACTAGTGGTTCACCATATAGTGATTCTCATGATACAATTAAGGAGGCTGGAAAGGAGGACAGTGCAACATCAAGCATTGAGTCCCCTTGGTACCATCTTCGCAAAGAAGCTACAACATTTGTTTCACAGACCCTTCAAAGAGGACGCAGGAATCTGTGGCATCTCACTGCAAGTCGTGTGTCAGTATTGCTTTCTTCTGCCGCCGCCTGTACTGCTAGCATTCATCAATTCTTGAAAAATTATGAAGATCTCAGTGTCTTTATTTTGACTGGGGAAGCCTTTTGTGGAATTGAAGCAGTTGAATTTAGGCAGAAGTTAAAGGTTGTTTGTGAAAACTATTTCATAGCTTTTCATCGACAAAATGTGCATGTAAGTGACCTTAAGCCTTTTCATGGTTGTTAGAGTCATATAATGTTGATCGTGATTTCTTATGTAGTTCCTTTGAGTCTGGTACGTGTAAAATGCAATGTCATTTCTTGCCTCCTATGTCTGCACGGCGTCTCCAAGGTGATGATGGTGTTCCGGCTATCAATAAGTTTTTAATAACAGACAGATTGTTACATTCTTGTAATAATTTTGTTCCATAAATGTTAAACTTGTTTACTTCTGTTGTTCTTTCTGGGTGCATGTCGGGATGTCTAACATGTTCTTATTTGTGGTTCAGTTACTATGTAATCACTAAGTTGTTGTTTGGGCTTGTTGATATGCCAAGCTATGCATCTGACAATATCAGTAATCTATATAGTCTTGGATAAATGATTAAATGAGATTTTCTTTTTCCTTTTTAGGCACTAAAAATGGTTTTGGAGAAAGAGACTTGGCTAAAATTACCTCCAGATACAGTACAAATGATCAGTTTTGCAGGTCTTATTGGTGATGGAGCACCGTTGATCTCTTTATCCAGCAGTAAATCAACTAATGTGAGTGCAGTCCATTCCATTAAATCAGTGAATATGGTTCACACTGGTGCAAGGAAGAATGGGTTTTCTCACTGGATTAAAAGTGGAAACCCTTTCCAGCAAAAATTACCAACCTCCAATGAAGGTCGTGGTTACTCTCAACCCAATGGATCAGTTTGTGGTGAATTTGATGGAAGTTCAGCCAATAATTTTCATGATGATAAAACACCCAGAAAGAATGATTTCAATCAAATGAATGGTGCCAATTCTGTTTCAGAAGATGAAAATGAGGATCTTCTTGCTGACTTTATTGATGAAGACAGTCAACTACCAAGTCGAAGTTCTCAACCCCATCATTCAAGAACTCTCTCTTCACATGGAAATGACGAAGAGAATACAACACAAACTGGATCTTCTCTCTGTCTTTTAAAGTGAGTTGCTTTGCATTTTGGATTAGGAGAACCAATTGCCTTCCACCATATAGCTTTTATCAGTATTATTATTATTATTATTACTGGACTTAATGAGATATTGTATGTCTTAAAATGTAAGGTCTATGGATAAATATGCAAGGCTTATGCAGAAATTGGAAGTGGTAAATGTTGAGTTCTTCAAGGTAGGCATTTCTTTCCTTAAATGGCTTGCTGTACATTACCCACCCTCCCGCCTTTTCTTTTCAGGTTACACATACAAGTTTGGTGGTGCTTTTTTTTGTCATTTTTTCTCTCTAAATTCTTTTTTCCTGATTCAGTATATTGATGCAGGGAGTATGCCAATTGTTTGGAATTTTTTTCTATTTTATATATGAAACATTTGGTCAGCAAAACACTAGTTCAACTGGAAAAAGCACAACTAGCTCTCTTAATTGTAAGTGACACGTCTTAGATTCTCAAACATTGGTATCTAAATCCAATTTTGAGTTGATTAATCATTAGTTATTGAGTTCAATTGTGACATGCAGATCGCTTGAGAACAGCTTTATCCAGAGTAAATCAAGATTGTGAAGAGTGGATTAAGTCTCAATCGTCTTCACCAACATCTTTGGGTTCACCATTTGTACATGCTGAGTTGACACCTACACACCCTCCCAATACGAATTTTGGTCACTCCTCAGGGACTTCTTTGGGTCTCAAGGTATTCGTGTGAAGTTTATTTTGGGAAAAAACAGTTCTCACTTGCTTTGTAATATTTTTTCCACATGACTAGAATTGTGATGCTATATGCTTTAAATTTCTTGCACTGTTTATCATCTGCTTGACATTGTTTATTGTTTTTTAGGAAATTCCTCAAGGATATAAAGTGGGAATTATTGTTTTTCGAAATTTGACTCAGAAATAACACTATACTCAAATTTGGTTGAGCAGATATGCGGATTTGACTTCTCTAAACTGAGGGAAATGTACTTTAGAGGATAAAGTGCACTAATAATTGTTGAATAGAAAATCAACAATTGAGATTATAATTAGTTACATCCCCTCAATTTAGAGGAGCCTGAACCCTGATGTTAAATCGGACTTTTCAGTTTTCACTGCAACTTGCATCATATCCTCCATGTTAGCACATTTGGCCATCATATAGTAATGTTGTCAATCTCACTCGTTTAGTTTTATTCTCCTCTGTGTGTCAAGCTAGATCACTGGCACAGGTAGAGTGGTCTGGATCATCGCTCCAACACAGTGGATCAATGGAGTGGTTCGCAAAGAACTCATCACTGGTGGAAATCAGGGGGTTGGGCTGTGCAATGTGGTTTACAAGAAAAGCCCAATTTCTGCATACTTCGTGCCCTTATTCTGTGCCTAAGCCATAATCGATTCTTTCTCCCTCTGGGTTGGGGTTCCCCCTCTCTTACTTTGTGCCCAGCCCTTTTCTAACCCTTGCTGTCCTTCTCTTTCCTAACCGACAGCACAATCTCCCCTCTCTGCTCACTATTGCTGCTTCACTCCCTTCCCTTTTGCTTCTCTAATGCTGTTTTCCCACATCTCTTGTTTCTTCTCTGGTTGTGTTTTTGCTGCATGTTGTGTTGTTAGGTTGCTGCTGCGTGCAGTGTTGTTAGGTGGCTGTATTATTAGGTTTCTTATCTCTGTTATTTTTTGTACATATATGTGTGTGTGTTTTTAAATATAATTTTGCATTTTAGTTGAAACTTATGATTCATGTTACGATCCTACACTCCTTGTCTAAACTCAATTGACATCCTAGTAGAAAAGAGATGTTGCAACTTGCGTTGAATGTTAGGATCTGATTGGAAGGTATGGGACTTGTGTCTCACATTGGAAGGATGGGATTTTAGTGTGGGTTTACAAGGTCTTCGCTCTCCAACTACAATGACTAGCTTGTGGTGTGGTTCTCCCAATGTTCTTTATCAATTGGTATAAGAGCTTTCTACCATGTCTGTCAGCTGCAAATGAGTGACAATGGTGGCGATATTGGCATTGCAGTGTTCACTCAGGACTAGTCTTAGGAGTTAGGACTACTGCACAGCCAGTCCATGTGGGTGCTGGGGCGGCGGATGAGCGTGGTGGGATGTTAGGATCCAATTGCAAGGAATGGGACTTGAGTTTCACATTGGAAGTATGAGAATCTAGTGTGGGATTTGAGGGTGTGGGCTCTCAAACAACATCGGTTAGCTTATCAATGGAACATTTTTTTTTCAAGGAATCTTTTCCCCCCTTATATCAATTTATGTTGTTGTACTCCGTGGTGGCTTGTAAAGATATTTTCTTCAATTATGTAGTTTAGGAGGAATCTGTGTAAGATATGTTTATGTCTATAAAATCTTTCTAATGTTTCAGGAAAGATGTGTGGCTGTTGACACTATATCTCTTGTTGCTCGAATACTGAATAGATCTAAAGCTCATCTCCAATCAATGCTGTTGCAAAGTAATTCAACTATACTCGAGGATTTCTATGTTCATCTGGTATGTGGAATCTTAATCTTTAACATACAGTGGGTTAACCTATTGTGGAAATTGATGTTGACAGATCTTTCAAGGTTTCTTTGTTGACATTATGCAATTTTACATTGATGAAGATTTGAAATGTTATGGATTAAATCAAGTTGAAATCCTGCTGACCAATGTTAATATTTACCATGATTTATGTCTGAACTTTGTTTGGTAATGAGGAATTGGAAGGATGGTAATGGAAATGAACCAAAGTTATGTAGCTAAACCGTGGGCTAGTCTGCTACTTTTTCCCCTCTTTTCAGTGCTCTTTGCCAAACCTGACACTAGAATAGAATTATGTAAAAATTTCATTTTTGGAGGGCCTTGTTATGCTTACATGAAGAGTAACAATGCATACATCTGAAAATGCATGCAATGGTAGCTGTAAGGTTTCAAGTTTAAGAAACTATTTATCATGGCTTAGGAGGAGTGAGAAAACTGTGCTCATTAAACTCACCCCTCCCCTTCTCCTTTTTTGTTTTGTTTTGTTCTATGAGGTTTTCTCGTAACCTTTGGATATGAGACTAATCCTCACTAAGGGTATTGAGGTTGCCCCTCTAAGCACTTTCCCGCAGTTATGGCCCCTTGACATTGTAGCGAACCCCCTTTTATTAAAAGCCTTTTTGAGCATATCTGTTAATATTACATCCAGCAGATGGGAATACAAACAGATTTGGGCTGGGAATGGCAGCTTCAGTGGAGGAGATTTTTTATGGAAGGGGAAGTAGAATCTGCTGTAAAATTCCTAGAAGATGTTAGTACTATGGGCATAAATCCACAGCAGCCTGATGCCTGGTTGTGGGTGGCTGATCCGAGCGGTTTGTATACTGTTGGGAGTGCCTATTCATTCCTTTATTTGGAAAGAACACTGTGGAACCAAAGTGAAGTGTACAAGGATCTATGGAATATTAAAGCCCCACGTAAAGCTTTATGCTTTGCATGGAGACTAATCGGGGATAGACTGCCTACTAAAAGGAATTTAAGTAGGAGAAATGTGGTTCTTAATGATACATCCTGTCCATTTTGTAGGTATGTAGAAGAGGACGCGGCACATCTTTTTTATAGCCGTGAAAAAATTAGGCCGTTGTGGTGGGAGTCTATGTCTTGGGTATCTATTCTAAGTGTTTGTTTGATAACTCCTAGAGAACACTTTAGTCAACACTCCTATTATTATCACATTGGGTTGTGTTCGCAGCGATGGCAAACATGGTGGATAGCGCTGACCTGGACGATATGGCATTATAGAAATAGTATCATCTTTCATAATGACAGCTTCAATAGCTGTAAGCTTATGGAAGAAGCCATATTTACCTGCTGGATGTGGATTAAAATTTTAGATAAAGGATTCAATATTCCTTTTCATGTTTGGTCTTATAATCTGGATGACATTTTTTGTAATCAGGGGAGGACTTAATGTAGAGTTTCTTCTCCTGTTTTGGGGGTTTTCTGTTGATCTAGCCAGACTTCTGGCAGTTTAATTCATGCTTTTCTCATGAATTAAGTTGCCATAGGTCCTGTTTGCTCGGATCCTTTTTGTATTTTTCTATCTCTACTTGTACTGTTTCTTTCTTTTCTTTTAATATATATATATATATATATATATATATATTTTGCCGACCAAAAAAAAAAAATGTTTGCTTGCTAAAACATTTGTTGTGTAAGCAAGTGAACTTTCTCCTGTTCAAGGGTAGGGTACCCCTTGTATCCAATGCAATAATTTTTTTTTCACCGATAAAATAAATGTTTGGGTTGGATATTTAGAATATATATTTTTATTGATATTTTATTTCTACCTGATTCAATTGTTTTTGCATTTTTTTTATATGAAAAAGACTAAGTATGGATAACAACAATCTTTAATACGTAAGGATTTCTTTAGGTGGATGCTGTACCAGATCTTGCAGAACATGTTCATCGGACTACAGTGAGACTACTGTTGCACATTAATGGGTAAGACAAATGTATACCTAGCTAGAAGTCTACAAGGTTGCTTTGGAAGTGTTGCTAATATATGTGACTTCTGTACTGTCAAATTGACATCCACCATCTGGGTCCTTTTCTTTTGACCAAACCATTTGAGAAGGGAAACTATATTATACCAAAATGAATTTAATTTAATAAATATTATTCTATTGTGTGGTTTGAACTACAAATATTTTGTGCTGAAAATTAAAAATAGCCAAATATATTAAGTGATACTATATTTTTATCATGTGAGATATATCTATAATTCAACTTCATATTTAGGATTCCTTTATTTTAAAGGAATTTTTTATTCAAAACTGTTTTGCAGTAAAAATTATTTTGTAATATAGTTTAAAGATCTCAAAACTGTGTTGTCAAATACAATTAAAGGATTGTATCTGGTGATAGGTGTGCTTTTGAATTATCACAAATTATATTATTTTTTATGCTTGTGTTTAGTTGTAAGCCCACGGATCTTATCTTTGGCCTCTTAACCCGCACAATCTATTTCAGTTGTGGAAACAAATATTCACCCTAATTTTGAATGTTTACATGTTGGAAGGTCATTGTAATTAGTTTAAATGTAATTGATCTTTTAATTTTTATTCATTCTTTTACAGATATGTTGAACGTGTTGCCAATTGTAAATGGGAAGTAAAAGAGCTTGGCATGGAGCATAATGGGTTTGTAATTTTGGATCGTCTTTATATTTGAATTCCGAGTCATTTCCCCCCTCTTTGTATTACTTGTAGTCGGTTACATTAAGTATAGGTAGTTGCTAGGTAAACAACTTATAGCACACATTACATGTACTTATAAAAATTATCTGCACTATTGGGATCTTGTTTTAACGATGTTCTTGAGTATGAACACTCGGTTTTTGTGTATGTGAATGAATTTTGCAAACTACCTATCTATAAACTTAAGCTAGGTGAAAACACAAATGGTTTTATATCTAACACATCCCTTCATGCAAGATCCCTTTGGGTGAATGCACGAGCCCACCTACCCTCTGCCATAATTTTAACTTTTTGTTAGAAAAATGAGGGCAAAAAGGGTCAAAATTTAGTTAACATGGTCCTAGAGGCTTAGATACCATGTCATGAACTAATCATCCCCATAACTTAAGTTGTCGAGTGAAAGCACATGGTTTTATTCCCGATGAGAATATACAATTATAAATGCTAGTGGATGATTTTAATGACACCAAATGTTCTTCTATCTCATAAAAGACTTTGATATCTGAGTCCTTGGGCCAAATAGTGTAACTTCTACAATTTAGTTTTGTTGGTGTTATTGAATTGCAACTATGTTAGAGTGCCAAGAGATGTTTTGTGGAAGGCCCTAGAGAAGTGTGTATTGCTTATATTAGAGCAATCAAAGAATCATAAAAAGGTCATGACATGACAAGCCCAAGAACCTGAGGTGAGGGGTCACAGCAGATCTCCCTATAATTATAGGTTTGCATCAAACTGGGTGTGCTTATTGAGCATATCCAAGAGTTAGTGCCATGTTGCATGGTTTCTGCAGATGATATAGTTCCTAGTTGGAGAGTCAAGAGAGGAAATAAATGATAAGTTAGGGTTATGGAGACATGATTTGGAAGCTCATGACTATTAAGTAGAAGTAAGATGCAGTATATGGAATGTAAGTTTAGCGTGATGTGTGTGCATCAGTTCTAGCTTAGAGGTGAAACATGGAGACCCTACCTTCACAAGTCACAAGCTTTCAGAATCATGGGTCCATCATACAAAATGGCGGATAAAAGATAGTGATGTGAAAATTAAAGGATTTAGGTGGGATGGATGAGTGCCTTGAGTGTTACTGTTAGGATATAAGGAGAATGAGTGTAGAATGTTAGTTAGTTAGAGGGGCTAATTAGATATAAATAGGGGAAGAATGATGGATTCAGATGTGCTGTCATTTGTAAATTGACGGTTGACTCTTTGTGAAAGGAAAGTCCTTGGAGGAGAGATGTCTCTCCTATTCCTTGTTCTTTTCATTATGATTCAATAAAATCTTTCTTTTCTTTCCCATTTCTATCTTGGTACCTAGCAGTTAACTTGTGGGTGACAAAAAGGTACTGTTCAAGCTTAAGGGAAAAAAAATTACTGCACAACTTATAACGAACTGAGTGTTGGGAGGTAAAAAGCCAAAAAGAGAATGATATCAATGTAACAGAGATGAGAATGTTGCATTGGATGAGATAACATACTATACATGTTAGAATTAGGAATGGATGCATTAGAGAACAAGCTGAGGTAGCACCTATTGTAGAAAATATATTGACTTGTGGAGAAGACCTATAAAAGCCCTAGTGAGGAGAATAAATCAAATGAGGGTAGTCCTATCATTAAAGGTAGAAAGAGACTGAAAAAGACTACATGTAAAACCATTAAGAAATATTTAGAGGTCAATGAATTGTTTGTGGACATGATTAAAATGGAAAATTATGGCATCATTTTATCTATGCAGCCAGCCCCGCTTACTAGGATAATGCTTGGTTGTTGTTGTTGTAAAGTGTTATTGAGCTGCAACCATAATTATAGACAGTAAAGGCAATGTTTCTTTTTTGTCAGAATTTTATCTTGGAAATAAGCTGCATTCTTTCCGCACTTCTGACTTGTACATTGTATTGATAGATATGTTGATTTGTTGCTGGGGGAGTTTAAGCACTATAAAACACGACTTGCTCATGGAGGAATTCGTAAAGAGGTATTACTGTTACTCATTATCTTGAGACACACTTATCAAGTGCATGCAAATCAACTTATTCCATGAATATTATACACTTATATTTGAAATGTTGACTTTTATATTGTTTAAAAGAATAAAACATAGAAAGCAATTTCTAGTGTTTAAACATGACTTGTGTTTTGCTAATTCTGCTTCTTTTTTTTGTGTGTGTGTGTAGGTTCAAGACCTATTATTGGATTATGGTCTTGAAATTGTGGCGGAAACTCTTGTTGAAGGACTTTCACGGGTGAAGAGATGTAGTGATGAAGGACGAGCCCTCATGTCATTAGATCTGCAGGTTATTTCTGAAGCCATGATCAATTTTAGTGCTTTCAATAGTTTGGATTTGAAGTTCATATGATAGATTATTATATTATTAGTTATGGAAAACCTAGATTTATCTTAATCAACTATTAAATTATGTAATAACAGATTTTACCATTGTTTAAATTACTTGTCAACATTCTGCTTTCGACTGAATTTGATTTTCAGACCTTAATAGCAATCATATCTTAAAGTGTCAAATATGTTATGGGACAGATATGGATTCTTAAGTAACGCAGAGTTGCCGACAATGATCAATAAATTGATCAACCTTCTTGCTCCTTCAGTCATTCTTTTTTAGTTTTCATATGCTGAGTTTGGATTTGCGTCTTTCCACATTCCAGGTTTTGATCAATGGGTTACAGCATTTTGTGGCGCTGAATGTGAAGCCCAAGCTACAAATGGTTGAAACTTTCATCAAGGTAAGCAACGAAGGACATGGAAACACACTCCCACTTTATTGTTTGCAAATACAGATGAATTTTGCCCCACACGACAGAATTAGTTGGGTTTTGCTGCCCGACCTGTTTTATAAATTCGGATGTCACATGTTTGAAACTTCCATTGTATGTAATATATGTTTATTACTAATACACGCCTTGGACTTTTAAACCAGGCTTACTACCTTCCCGAGACAGAATATGTGCACTGGGCACGAGCACACCCGGTAAGAATATCCACCTACCACAGTATCGTTACACATCTGATTGCACGGAAATTTTAACTAAGCATCCTAATTCTTGCAGGAATACAGTAAAAGCCAGATTGTTGGACTGGTCAACCTTGTTGCCACTATGAAAGGTTGGAAGAGGAAAACCAGGTTGGACATACTGGAAAAAATTGAATGAGTTGTGTATCAAGTCAGGCATATAGAATCTTCTGCTCCTTTTCGCCTTCGTCTTTCTTTTTTGGCCGAGCTCCGTGTAAAAGTGGTGTATATTGCTTGGCGTTTGATCCTCTATTAATTATGGAGTATTTTCCAAATCTGTGCGTTGGTGTCTTGTAGATAGTCCATTAAAAATAAGCTGTAATTGTACTATAATTTTACCTTCATATAATTTTTTTTTCTCACGTAATTCAGGTTACTGATCGCTACCCCCGCTCCTTGACTTCTTGATTATCCACACCCCTTTGTTCATTAATATCAATGGCCTATTTTAGTTGAACGTGATGTGACTAACATAACTCGTTAGGGAATGAATTGTCATGAAAATTTTGTATTTATCTTATACTTTCTAAATATTCAAATTTTTTAACAAAGTCATACTTAATTTCTATGAAGATTGAAGAGAGAGATCCTGATGTAGAAACACATGAGAGAATCCATTCTTTAAATAATTATACTAGTGGATAGGATATCATTCAAGAACTTGATATTCAGATCAACAAATCAAAACTTAAAATCAATATGCTTGGGGATAGTCATGCTCTATCAAAAATCAACTTTTTGTACTAGATATATGTTTATTTCAGCATGTTTAAAAACATGTTTTAAATCTCAAAATTGATTTTTTTTCCTTCTAAAATGTCATTTGAAATATATGCTAAATTATAAAACAAAAAATCAATAACGATAAAGTCTCTATTCATTAGGTAGGATGTATTATATAGTATCATTCCATTGCAACTCATATTTATAAACAATGGTTTCTAAATTTTTAATTAATTTGCTATGACTTTTGATAATTATTGTGTTAATATTAGTTTTATATGATCATAAAAGTATTATGTATTATTAAACTTTGCGTAAAACACCACTTTCCACCTGTCCATCACAGAAAATATGTTTTGTGAAAGACGTGAACAGTATGTACTAAAAGAGTATATTTTAAGACGAATCCGATCACAAGAACTTTTTTTTGTTTCTTATTTAGAAAGGAAACCAAAAGAGCATAGGAAATTATATATGATTGCGCCATTTAAAAGAACGACACTGCATAATCAACAACAAATAAAGGAAGTTAACAAAAATGCCATTTTAAACACCTTTTTATTGGTCAATATTACTTGTTAATTTTTGTGAGAATGTTAGTGGGAGGATTTGAATTTAGGATCTCTTTTTCTTTTTTTTTTTCTTTTTCCTTTAACTTCCTTCCCAACCACCAAACTAACCTATAAATACATATTTGTTATTGATTTATTTTCTAAAACGTTGATACTCTCTTTAAAAAGCAACATAAATATGAAGTAATCTAATTGGTTTTTCAAAAAATAAATTAATATACACGGAGTTATTATTGCTGTTCTATGTTTCATCCTGTTCTAGGTTGCTTGTTGACTCCAGTTTCGACGTTAGGTGAGTGACAGTGTGATTGCGCCCACTCATGTTGTTAATGCGAAACAGTGCTGATCGGTAGGTATCTATGCAAGCAAAAACAAATAAATAAATAATGTAAATGTAAACACACCCAACCCACTCTGGCACTCTGAGTAGACAATCTCTAATTCCATGGTGGTCTTGTCATTTTCACAATAGATGATGGGTGTTCTACCCTTCTTCAAGAAATTTTGCCACTTCCACTGAGAAGGAACAAAAGATAATAAGCAGATGAATTAGTGGCCCATAGCCCATAGAGCGAAAGGGACAGAGCTTTTCTCATGCTAACTTCAACTCCTTGGTTGAGCAAACGACTGAAGGACATATTGCACAAAATCGATTTAAGAGCAACCCCATTCGCCAAATTCACTTTATCATTTTCTTGCAATTCAGACATTCCGTCACATAATTGGGGTATTGCACGACTTTCTATTTTTACACTCAGATTGTTTATACTATCTTCTTCACTCACTTGAGTATCAAATGAACATTTTCCGTTGCATATTTAAAATAAAGAATCTCTTGCGGTCAGTTCTAATATAACATTATATTATGTTGCTGATAAGGATAAGGTCCCAATCCAATTAGAAAATTATGAAAGTCCTGGATATACCAAAATCGATACTTCTTTATTATCAAATTAACATACAACTTAGTTTAAAACGAACCCGTAGAATATAAATTACTCGTGTTCTCTTTCGTTGGTCGTTCAAGGTTGTGAAGTGGTTCGAGAATTAAGAAATATAGTTAATAGTCTAGTTTTTATAAAAATTATTAACTAATCTATACTAATATAAAACCTATCCAGTTATCATTTACGTGTTACTGTTTGATGCATTCTGAGTTCACATTTTTCTCTTTTCATTTACTTTTCCCTCTGTTAACACAGCTTCTCTCTACTCTCTAGTTTCTTTTATATTCCTTATTTCTCATATTAATTAATTTCTCCAAAAACACAGTAAGGGTGGAATTAGAGGGTTACGCCTATTTCCGTTTTGGAAGTTCTCAACTGGATAGTCCACACCACTTTTTTTTTTTTTTTTTTATATAAAGATAGTCCACAACACTTTGCATTAAGCTCCAAAATTTTGGAATACTCTTTATACCCTAATTACATTTTTACGAGAGTACGTAATTTTTTTCTTGCACCACGGACAGTTACATGACTTGTAGCTGGGATAAATTTAATGGCTAATTGGCTACAGAACAAAACTTGCTACAGGGTAAATCGTGAGATACTTCTTATGCTCATTATTACATGGGGGCAGTCATTATATCCACCGGTGAAGAGATCTACTAATGAATGTCGCCGTATAAACAATGACCAAATTTTTTTTTGGGCTTATCACAGGTCGTAATTGGTGGCCTTTTGGTGGTAAATTTGAATCTTGTGGTAATAAACTTCCGACATCTATCCAGTTTGAAGTTATTAACCAACTAGTATCTGAATAACTTTTCAAACATGAAAAAGCTTCATCGGTTTTCTTTTATCTTTTTACTTTTTGGTGTGGCAGCGCCAAATAATTAATTATAGGTTAAAATATATTTTTTATCTTCATAAATATAAAAATGTTTAAAATTCATCCTAAATTTTTTTAATATATTATTTTTGTCATCACAATCACAAAATTATATGTATCATCGATATAAAAAAAATATCACATTTATATTGATTATATGTATGATAGATATAAAAAATCATCATAGTAAATTTGAATTTATCCAAATCTATGTTTGGGCCAAGAAACGATATATTGTAATTTTTTAAGAATGAAAAACGTATTGAAAATTTATAAAAATAAATCCAAAATATTTGATATTTATGATGACAAAAATATATTTTAGTCTTGTAATAGGAAGTTTTTGGCTTGAAAGTTTAGCTCTAAAAACCTCTAGAACAAGAAGAAAAACTCTGAAAAACACTAGGGCACCAAATCTTAGTGTGGTTGTTAATTAGAGGACAAAATATCAAATCTATCTGATTTTTATAAAGCCGACAATAATTGATATATCATGTATGTTTATATAGCAATCCTTCATCATCTCTAAACTCCTTTTAACAGAAATTATTGCATGGTCTAAATCATCACATATGATCTCAATCAATTTATATGTTTTTTTTTTTTTTTCAATTTATGAGAAAGAGATAATAAAACACAGTTATGTGGTAATTGGCTGCAAGCATAGTGGTGGTGCCAACTATATCCCTAAATAGAAAACCTTGTTCTTTGGTTTTGGAATTCGTGAGATGTTAAACAGGAAAGCTCTGTCTAGTTCCTTTCAGATTTTGATCAAAGTGAAGCCCAAGCTACAAATGGTTGAAACCTTCATTAACTATTTGCAATTGGTAAGTGGTAACACATTTGTCAGAGACCCCTCCCCCGACAATACGGTTTGTCTTCTAAAATATTCAGTTAAGTATATTGATATCTCACATCTTGAAAGTTCGATGTCAATGCAAACAAAGAACTCTATTACTTAAACAAACAAAAAATATTCAAGGTTCTTGTTTTCTTTTTTTCCGACAAATGTTAGTTTGTGAGAAATATAACTTATCTTCCTCCCTTCTTCCTTCACTATTTCTGAATCACTGGATGAATCTTGTATCTCCTTAGATCCTTGCCTTCCTCTCTCTATAAAAGAGATATTCAATGACAAAAAAAATATTTTTTACATATTATATACAAAGAATTCTAACTTTTCCACATCTATTTTTTTTATACCTTCTTTATACCTCATTTTATTCTTTATGTTTACTGTCAGATTTTTTGTTACATGTATCACTTTGTTTTACCTTTTTTAATATCACTTTTTTTCCACGAGTTTATACATCTTCTTGCATAAGAAATAAATATTTTCCATTTTAAAAGTCAGAATATAGTGAAGAGACTAAATTTCAAGGATAAAAAAAGTATATAATTAATTATGACATTCGGAAAAGAATGAGATGGTAAAGCAAACAATCAATAGCATCACTGTAACGAGTATTTTTTATTGCTTTTCACTGCTTGATGATCTTGTTCTATTTTGTTTGTTGACTCTTTTCTTGTACGCTGCTTCACCTTCCAAAGAGTAGTAGTAACATTATTTCCTTTTCTATGCAAATGTCAAGTAGCTGGTGACTGTGTAATTGCACCCACCATGTCTAGTGCCACGCATGGCTGATCAGTGGGTACCTGCAGCAATAAGTAAACAAATTAAAAATTACTGCAGTTTTATGAGACAAAAGAACTGAAACATAGACACATATCTGATTTTTTTTCTGTAAAGAGACAGTATCATTGGATCTTATAACTAGGACTCTGACACTAATGTTGCCCACAAAAGTAATAACGTAGTCACCATCCCACTTAATCTGATCTTGTGGGTACTACACCCTCATCATCAATTGCTTCTTTTTATCATTTCTTGCATTATTTTCAGTACCTTACTCTCTCCCCTGTGCCCAAGATTTTAAGGATATTTTTCTATCCCCACCTCAAAAAAATAAAAAATGATTTCCAATTTATAGATTTGGTTCAAATATTTTTTTGGTGTACTAGTGGCAACAAAGTTTGACTCTAGAATCTAATATAAATTTTATTATTAAAATTGTTTTCCACCAGGTCGATTCTAATGAGTAATATTTACTGTTATTTAGGTACTTTTAAAGCACAAGTTAAAATATGGAAGCAAAAATTATAATAGTTTTATTAATTTTAAAAATTGAAAAGGTTTTAATATTGTTTTTTTAATATTCTTTTAGGGAATCTTCCAATAAATTGATCAATCCAAATAATATATAGATAGATAGTTAGATAGATCAATCTAACTAATATAGGTTTTGTATTTTTTCTAAAAAAGGTAAAGAAAAAAAAAGGAGCAGAATACTTCAATTTGCAGGCATCAAATACGTAAAAACTCGTTGAATTTTTTTGGTAAAAGATAAAGAAAGAAGAAGGATGGAATCTGGGAAAGCAAATTTATTCTTTGACAGCTACATATTAATAGATTCTTAAAAAAATGTGATCCTAAGATGATACTTTATGCTTAATTGGATTTCTTAATTTACTTTTTGTGGTACTCGTAATACTTTTTTGGTCCCTACAATACATGTCATTTCTTAGAAACTCTTCTACAATTTTGCTTTAATGCAAGAAATTACAAGAAACTCAACAAAATCAACACATTTATTTTTTTTTAATAAAACTACACATTTTTCAAATTTTATAAATAGAAATAAAAAATACGAATGATTGAAGAAAAATGGCAACGTTGGAGCAAATAAAATGCGGCTGAATGGAAGCTCAAAAAAGAACCGAAAGTATAAATAATTTCATTTACATTTGCTCTCTATACTTTTTTTTAAAAAAAAATTAACCCTTCAAAGTTTTGAAACCCAAAAAAAGCAATCCATACTTGTCATTCTCCACTTTCCTCTCCGTCTTCCACAACTTTCTTTCCCTTCTTTCTCTCTTCTTTCTCCCACCGCACTGCTAGTGCGCTTCGTCTTCCTCGTGCGGCCTCCTCCTTCGCGCACGCCGGCCTCCTCGCACAACCTCCACCTCGCGCCTCGCACGATCACTTCCTCGCGCCACCACTGGTTTGTTATTTTCCCTCTTTTTTTTATGGGTAGTTGATAAGAATAATGTTATTTATTCATAAGTTTCGATTCCTTATGCGTCTCATTTTTTGACAAAACAGTTCCTCTACGTAAGCAACCTCCAACGCTCAAACTTTTCAAGTAACGGATTCTTCAATTGAAGGAATCCTACAAGTACTCCCGTTGAAAATGCTCTCATTGAGCACAAAGAAAGCTACTTTTTTTAATCCCTTCAAGTAAATTAAAGCTCTTTCACAATTCCAACTTTACGTAAAAAAAACATGACATTGACTAGCAAGCTTTACTCATTTATGATTATATAAATATATCTGTGGCTAAAATAAATAAATAGTTCCTATAAAATCCATTTTGATTTTCTTACAAAAAACAAAATATTACTTTTTTAAGTTACAAAAGTAATAAAAGTAATCGTAAATTAATAAAAAAATGTTTTTATTAGTCAATAACTTTAAGGTCTCTTATTAGTCAATGAATGGTATATAACTTTATCACTCAGTAAATAACTCTTACTATAAGGTCTCTTATTTTTTAAAAGAAAAATGATATGATATTCTTTTTTTAGTGAATATCAAAGTGAACCTTTATAAATTAAAATTACTAGAATTGGATTCATCTTTATGTAGAAGATGAGGATGAGCATAAGACAAGTGACTTTGTTTGATGCTAGTAATATTGTTGCATTGAAAACGTATGCATAGCTGTCGAGAAGATGATTGATGTGTACTTACAAAGTGGCCAGCTTTGAGGATCCAATAGAAGTATAGGTTTTTATATGACTTAACAAAGCCTTTGGTTGTAAATTTGTCACTTCCGCAGTAGAGAGGTGTTCTATCTTTCGCCAAGAAATTTTTAAGCCCTTCCCACCTATAATAGAATAATAATCAAAAAAGATGGATAACACATTAAAAAACTTTGACGTTTGCTTTCAATTTCAACAATCTTGAAGGATAAATAATTAGGAATGAAAGAGATGCATACTTTAGTTTATGAACCCAAGCTTCAGTCCCCTTGGTTGAACAAATCAGATCAACCTGTAATAATCAGACAGAATGTGATGTTACCTATATTAAAACACAAAAAGTAAGAGAATCATTTGATTAAACTTGAAGGATAAAACAAGACCGACAAATCGATCAAATAAAATAATCTGATTAATTTGAGAACAAGTCCACATGTTGAATAAAATAATTGTGGTACCTGTATTATATTTATCCAATCATGAATATCATCAATTCTTATTATTATAGAAACTAACAACGAAAGTGTTGTGGAAAGGGACCTTACTTGTCCATTGTACACAGTCACATTGACCCCTTTTGTTAGCAGTTCATCAACCTGGAGTTTTTAAATTAAAGAACATCAAATATTCAAAAAAAGAAAGGAAAATTTTACCCACTTTAAGAAAACCAGTGAGAAAAGGAAGCACAAATGGACTATTTATAATTAGGATATGATTGTGAACATGAATATGATATTTATAATTTTTTATTTATTTAAAAGGAGAGTCAACTCTGGTACCAAAAAAATTTACAACACTTTACACATATTATTTAACCAATTGAACTATATCCCTAGTATATTTACATTTAAATTGAAGCTTAAAACCATAGTTCTCAGCTTGTTTGACATTTATTTTCTTCTTACCTCGTTAATTCTTGGTTTCATAAAATCACCTGCAAGATAATTGAAAACATCACCAGACTGCCCTCCCCATCTGTCATCACACAGTAGTTAAGAGAACGTTTGATTCGTTAGCATTGAAATTGAGAGTACTTTTTCTTGTCAAAGAATTAAAGACTTACGTTACATTCTCAGGGATGATCTTTAACTTTTTCTTTATGACACCGTTTAGTAACTTGTCAAGATCATCATCACCACCAGGAGATGATGACCTTGACCTCATGGAAGTAAGATATCTGGAGTACTTCTCCATTGATAATTTCTCATATGACCCTAACTCGATTGCTGCTATGTCATCACCTCCCGCATCCTCCAATAAATTGTAGAAATCCTGAAGTTACAAAAAATTATATAGAACTTCTTAGGAGTTGTAGTAGTACACACGAAAGCACAATGATTTTTTTGTCAGCAAATGTTAATTGTTAGTGTTATTTTTGTTAGCAGGAAGAATTGAATCCGCAACCTTCCCCCTATCTTAACCATCCAACCAACCTTATATCTCCATACAAAAAGCACAATGTGGGTTAGAAAGGGAACTCAATTAAAAAGATGTTGAATGAAGATCATAGTACCACATTGTTGCTGCTGGTAGTAATCACATTCTCAAGTTCACTCCATGAGTCGGTGGCTTCAACAAATTTACCATCCTCAATTTGCTGCTTGATCCTCTCAGCTATACTGATCTCTAAAATGGGTTTGTTAGATAAAACAAAAAAAAAAAGGCCATTTTCATAGAATGTTACATTTTGTTTTGCATTTTAGTTTCTACTTGAGAAGATGGAAATTATACAGATTTTACCTGTTTGATTTTTGCAGTCCATTATCGTCAAGTCTTGAGAGGTCTTTAAGGAGAGGACCCCATGAGAACTGCAATATTGAATTGAATAAAAATGGAAAAGTTCAACAAAAATTGGTGGACAGAACTATTCAATTTATTACGTACCACAAAATCTTCAGGGGAGATCCAACTGTCTCCTAATGCCACACCTACACAGGAAAAAAGAAGTTACCCCAACTCATGCATTTGTTGAACTTCTTCTGCTCTAATATTATTTAATATAAAGGATTCACAATTTCATCCATTTCCTAACTAACAAAATGAAATTCACCACTTAACTCCATTCCTAAGTCAAAACTGTTTTCAATCATCATAAATTGAGAAAGACCAATATACCAACATGACATGATATGGTTGGCAGATAAACTTACTCCTTGAGCATGTCGTCATAGATTCAATTCCCAAACCCATGGTGTATGGAAAAACATATATTGAGAAACATCAACTCCTTAAATAGATATGAGTACCTCAAAAAATTAGTCCTTAACTCCTCATCAAGAAATACCCGAGTTCACCCAAAAAGATCAATCTAGAATCTGACAAATGCATATAAGTCAATAGAGGATTACCTCCAAGTCTAAGCTTCAATTTCCCATCTTCTATAGCTTTCAGAGCAGATAACCCAGCAGTGACAGCAAATTTGCCACCATATGACTCTGCCACAATGAACAGAGGACTCTTTTGCAGTTTCTCATCCCCACTGAATAATTCAATCAACAATGTAGTCAAGTCGGTGGCTGCCTCATCATCTGTTTTCACAAAGAGTTTCTTATCCTCCACAAAACTGTACCCGGTTCCAACTGGATTGTCCTATATCGTTCACAACATTAAAAAGCATTGAATGATCATAATTGAGATCCACAAAGTAAAAAACAAAGCTTAAAGAAACTCTTTTTTTTTTATGATTATTATTACCACAAACAAGAGATCTGCTTTTCTCAACCATGTGGAATTCCGCGGCTTCAAGCTTGTGTCCAAAGGCCCAATCTCCTCAAAATTTCCAATCCCAACTCCTGAAGCACCCTGCTCAATGTTTCAAAGATCTCAGATCATAGGTTGTTTGTTCATGTTTTTGTTTATACCACCACAAACCAATTCAATAACACTTACAGGTCCTCCTTGCAACCAGAGAACAATTGGCCACGGCTTAGAAGGATCTTCCACTCTATATGGACTTTTATAAAGCCACCAAAACATGTGCGCTTCTGTGATGACAATAAACAACAACACAACAAAGCAAAAAAGAATTACAAGTATTAGCTGAATTCCACTCTAGATTCCTTTTTCCCACACTCAAAACACCACCACCAACAAAGCCTTATCTCACTAGTTGAAGTCGACTACATGAATTACACCATATCATTTCATTCGACTAAAGCTAAATTACAAAAAACATGATTAAAAAAAATTGAAATTTTATAGTATATTATGAGTTGGTATGTCCCAATGAATTAAAATTACGAAATTGTGAAGCATTGGCTTACTGGGTCTGACTTGAACGTATCCCCATTCCTCTGATCCATCTTGGCTATTCAAAGCTAACACCTTTCCTCCATGAAATAGCAGAGTAATGAATAAGAGAATGGAGAAAAAAAAAGGGACCTTTTTCTCCATTTGAAGAAGAGAAAGAAAGGAAGCAATATGAGAAGAGAAGGAGTGAAGTGAAGCAAAGGATACGGCAATTGATATTGATATTTATATTGGTGAGTCAAAGCAGCAAAGAGGATTGATTAGGAAGAAGCTTGTTTTGTCATGTCAGCGTCTGCAACAACAGAACAAAACCAGAAAATGAGAAAAACTGAAGAAGGGGTGTAAGAGTCCTACGTATGTAGGACGATTGAGAGTGGGTCAAATGCTATAACATAATGATGCTCTTCAGTTCACTCTTTTCCAGGAAGAAAAAAGAAACAAGAAAGAAAAACTAGCCTATCCTTAAAAGCAAGGTTACTCTGTTCTTCTGAAACAAGTTGTGAGAGTGTGACTGTAAGTCATTGTGGGGGCCATTAAGAGGGCCAAGTCTAATAATATAAAAGAAATGAATTTCTAGGGACATCGGTGAATCAGGGTTGTGAGTTACAGGATATAATATTAAAATAATAAATTATCGAGATTTATGATCGATTACTTGCTAACGCTTTTATTTTGAAAATGAATTTTTGATTTACTTTTACAATAAAAATTAACACAATTGAAATGACAGCAGCATTGTCGTCTTTTCCTCCAAAGGAGCCACAATTCAATGACGGGGATCGGGAACAACAGGAACAACACCAACAGCCTTAACCCCAACAGCCTCAACCTCAGGCAGTAAAAAGAGTGCGTCCACAAAACCAAAATGATTTAGTTTCTTGGACACACCACCCCGATCGTTCTCCAAAAGGACAATAGATTAAGTTACAGTGAAATTATCTTTTTCTGCTGATTTAAGTTGATTATGGATGTTATATTTTAATTGAAATGGAGATAATAGAAAAATTTGTAATCGGGTGGAATTTCCCCTTGTTCATCGATCGACTTTATAGCATTGTTAATTTCTTCATTTTCTTGATTGTATAATAGGGTTCCGGGGACAAATATTGTATTCAGTTTGGGAAAATAGGAAAAATCAAGAGAGTGAAAATAGGAGTTACTAACAAGGACAAAGTGCGGGGGAAGGAGATTCGGGGCAAAGAGAACAAGAGGACGAAGCCACAATGTCAGATCTGGAAAATAAGAGTTACAGCTCTTGAAGGTTTGTATCGCAAAAGCGAGGTCGTGAGTTCGTTCACCAATTTTGCCAATTTGGCGCCGCTATCGTTTTCATTTTCCGACGACAGCCACAACAAACAGTATGCGGCCAGGCAATAATGGATGGAACGGATCTATAAAAAAATGAAAGTCATATTTTTATTTGGGTGACTATTTGACAAATCAAAATTAGAACATTTGGATAACTTTTGTTTTGTTGATTAATTCTTCAAATCCAGTTCATAACAGGGGCATTTTTTTCCCCTCTTTATGTCCAAGTAAGATTTCTGCAAAGAAGAAGGGAAACTCCAATAAGCTAAACATGAGCAACGAAGGAACATAGTTTCTAAGATCATCGTCGAGCAATTTGTCTCCCAAAGTAGAAAAACTCAAAACATCATTCAACCCAACCACTTCTGAAAAATTAAAAGCAAAATAAGAGAAACAATTTTAATAAATATATTATTTTAATAAATATATAATTTTAATTATTAATTTATATATATTTTTTATTTTTCAAAGTTGTTTTATTTTTACTATCTGCACCCCCATTTTGTTTCTTTTTTGCTATCCATACCCCCTCACGACTTTAAAGTCATAGTTTAAAATTGCTAACTGCAGCCCAGTATTTGATAAGTTTGTCCTAAAAATTGAAAATGGCTAATTAAAATATTAAATGAATAATTTTATTTAAATCAGTTTTATTTAAACATTTTAATTTAAATAAAGTCACTTATTACTGAAATATTATTTGGAATTTTTTATTCATATTAATAATTATATTATTAAATATGAATAATAATATAAGAAATTTATTCATATTTAAAACCTTAGTGAGTGTACCGTGTAATTTCTCTTATGAATTATGTATCAAATATTTGAGTAAATTAAATACAGGTCTCATATTTATTGCATAGTTACTTAATGCATATATAATTTTCTTTTACTGATTGCAATTGCAGTGTTAAATAATCAAATTGATGATTAAGTTAAAAAAAAATTGAAAGCGAACGACATCATTGTTTTAGAGTTTGAGCGGGGAGAGCGAGATGACAAGGAGTTTCAATTTAAACATTATTATAATTATTTACAAAATTAATTAAAATATTAAATATAATTCAAAGTAATTATAACATAAATTATCATAATTTTATTACAATGATTTAAAAATATATGTAAAATATTAAAACAAAACAAAAAATTTATATTATTAATAATTAAATAATAAAAATTAACTACTTTATTATATTTTACAAATTAATTAGAGAAAAATTATCTCATTTACCCATTTTTAAAAATAAAACAAAATAAAATAACAAATTATAATAATTAAACTAAAATCCTAAATCCTAAAATAATTAAACTAAAAAAAAAACCTACGACTTCTAATAATTTCTTTTTTCTTCCAGTTCAAAACCTGCTATAGCCTATAAAAATCACTTCCTCACCCGTGAATCCTGCCTTTTGAACCTCACCTTAGAATTCACCCATTAAGAGGATATTAAGAGATTCACATGAAAAAAAAATGAATATAGACCTCATTTTGAGGTTTACGAGAGGAAGAAAAAAAAATAAAAAGAGAATGAAAGAAGGAAAAAATAAAGAGGGAGAAAATAATAGATGTAATAAAGATTGAAGAGAGAAATATTAGTTTCATTTCTTTTTAATAGTAGGATTTTTTGAAAAATGTATATTTATTTATTTGTTGTTTGTAGAGTTTAAGATTATATTAATTATTCTTTTATTTAATTATTATTGTTATCTTTATTTATTTTATACATATAAAAAATCAATAAATAGATGAGAGAATAATAATTTTACAAAATTAATCTTATCATATTAATTTATTTTTAGTTTTTGTTATCTATTATTAATATTATAAAAAAATATAAGTAAAAAAAATAGTTAATATTACATTTAAAAGTTAAGATAATAATTATTTTGAGACTTTTTTTACAAGATGATTATTATAAAATGAAAAGAATAGTAAAGTTTTTAAAACAAACATGATAGTAGTAATTATTCTATTGATTTTTGAGTTTAATAAGTTTAGTTAATACGCTAAAAAATAATTAAAATATTTAACTTAAAATTGTGTCTTGACGCCTTGTTGCTGAAAAAAAAAACTCTTTATATATATAAAGATAAGGTTACTTATAATATTATTCTTCTTTATTTGCGCATAGAGTAAAGCATTAGGATAATAAGATAAGTATTTTTTAATATATTTATTATATATAATAATTTATGATTAGATAATAGGTTAAAAATTTACACTTTTGCATGAATTAGACACTCTTGATTTTGTTATAATTTAGAAAGTATGGTTGTATCGGCGTAGAAAGTGAGTTATTTTTATTTGTCCTGAGTTATATTCTAAATTTTGTTTATGGTGTATAATTATGGATGACCTAAGAAAACTTGAAACACATTAATAAATTCTTACAACATTATATATATTTGCCAACCCAAAGTGTCCTAGAAAGTGATGAGTTATTCCAAACCAAAATCAGATTAAAACATTTTACTCGTTTAACAGTTGCCAAAAATGCCATAGGGAGAATTTTATGAAGGTTCATGAAATAGAAAATGAGTTACTTCATATCAAAATAAGATTAAAAACATTGAACTCTACTGACAGTTTGCCAAAATTGTAACGGAGATTTTAGGGTGGTTCATGATAAGGATACGGAGTTATTAACAAAATTACTGAAAACATGAACCTGAAAAGGACGTCAGAATATTTTCTTAACAGACGAGTCTTCTATATTAAATTCTCTTCTTATCGAAAAACAATTACAGTATTCTCTTAAAAAAGGAGTGCTAGATACACATATTCTAACACATACTTTATTATTGATTAAAATTGATTAAAATTACAAAATCATTTTTATTGATTAAAATTGATTAAAATTACAAAATCATTATTATTGATTAAAATTACAAAATCATGAGAGAGTTATTAAACAAGATATAAGGTCCACAAAATTTTGTAATTTAAGAGTAATTTCAACTAACAAAGAGTGTGTTACTAATACTTTCTTTTTTAAATAAAGAAGCACAGTATGAGATTTATATTTAAAATAATTAATGTAATTCGTTAAA
>PYAF01002382.1:649459-665477 GCA_007407185.1 Glycine tomentella
AAATTCATAATATATTGTTTTTTACTTTTTTTCAATAAGAAAATATAGAATTTGTATCCAAAAAATTAATGTAGTAAGGATAAAAAAATTAATGTGGTTCATTAAATACAAAAAAAAAAATGAAATCAATTTTTATATTTAAATTATTAAAAATGTATGGGAATATTCCGAAATCAAACAATTGATGTAATTTTATGTGTATAATGATCTCACAAATATTCAAGCCTTCAACTTTATGTATACTATCTCAACCTTAAACATAATTGATTAAATATAAATGTCATTCATTAATTGTCATATTTCCTTATCGGGTTGTCCGTTATTGTAATTTTGTTGACTTTATCTTTAATTCTTATAAACAAATAAAAAATCTTATTAAAACTTCTTAATTTTTTTAATGAATTTAATGTAGTTCTTTAAATGCATATAAATAAATAAATCAAATATAAATTATATTTTTAAATTATTATTTTGATGGTATTAATTATTCTCATTCTTTTAAATTGGACTTAAAATAGTTATTGATAAGGTTAATAAATACTTCATATGAAATATGATAAATTTATTGACTTTTCAATAACCATTCTAGTTATATAATTATAAATAATGATTTGTGATTAAATATTAATATAAAATTATTTTATATTATCAATATAAAATCATTAAACTTTTTTTCCCTCTCTATATATAAGAGATTTGCTAACATATTCTTATGTTAGAGTATTTTAGTAACCTACACCAAATTATTTAGATCAAAAATCCAACTATTTGTTTTGAGATAATAAATTTATTTTAGGAAAAATATGATAATTTAACAGTTATTTTTGAAATTCATTCATTTTTCTCCCACATTCATTTCTATCTCCTCTCCCTTATCTAACATAATTTAATGTTTATAAAAAAAATAAAAATACAAATTCTCTCTTCTCTCCCACTTATAGTATCTTTTTCTCTTTTCTTCCAACAACCTGCACTGACCACGATTGAGGTAACACCTCTTTTTCATGCAGCAATTCCTAAATAATTCATTCTTCTTAGGGTTTTTTTTTTAATCTATTTCTTCATGTTCAAGATGGTTGCAGTATCCTCTATAAGTAACATTGTGAGGGGTTGAGGGTGCTACTATGCATGCCCATTGAGGTTGCGAGCGGCAAAGACTAAATTTGAAATTGGGTGAAATGTGAAAAGAGAAGATGAATGAAAAAGAAAAAGAAGGCTGAAGATTTGGATAGAAGATGAAATTTTTACGTGAGACAAGGGAGACCAGAGAGAATGAGTGTGAGAGAAAAATAAATGAGTTTTAAAATATAAATATTAAATTATTATATTATCCTTAAATAACTTTATTATTACAAAAGAAATAATTAATTTTTTTATCTAAATAATTTGGTATATATTGTTAAAATTCTTATATGTTAGCAAATCTCATATACACACGTAAAAAGGTAAATATCATTTAAAATTTTATATTAAAACTAAAAAGATAGTATCTTTAATTTTAATGGTTTAATTACATTTCTTATCACATATTTTCACATTTTGTGAATTTTTTTTAAGAAATTATAAAATTTGTAATTTTTATTATCATCAAACTTTTAAAACTTAATGAATTTTTTCTTTTTTTTTTACTATCACCTAGCTTTAAAAAATTTATGCATTTTGTCTTCAAAATTTCACATATTTTGCCTATATATTATAATTAAACATTTTTATTTTAAAAATTAGATGATAAAATATACTAGATTTTTAAAGTTTGATGAAAAATATGTAAAATAAAATTGAGTGATAAAATGAGTGAAATTTCAAAAGTCGAGTAAAAGAGGAGTAGCAAAAGCCCAATTAAGCTAATTTAAAAATACATGATGATATTTATCTAAATTATTTTTTCACTAATATTCATTTTCATTTTACTTAATGGAATTATAAAGATAAAATTAAAAAATGTTATCTGTATTTCTATAGGTGGGTGTCTTAAGAAATTATTTAATTTAAATTTTATTGTTATTTAATTTTCAGAAAACTTATATTTGACCTATATAAGTTAGAAGAAGGTTTATATTTAATTTATTTTTTGGTTATTTCACTTTTTAGTTATCACACACAAGGGCGGAGCCAAGATTTTTATATAAGGGGATCAATATAAAAAATATGACATAAAAAATATTTAAAATTTGACATGCATGACATTTATAAGAAATTTAATATATAACTAATAGTTACTTATGAATAAAAATAAATATATAATTGTGTTGAAAAGTGATACTAATCAATAAGTGTAATTAACACATGAACATCTAAAGGCTAGTAGCAAAAGAATAAGAAAGTAAAAAAAAAAATCATTTATATTAAGTGAAAAAAATTCATTATCAAAGCATATTATTTGAAATATTTCAAAATAAATACGAGTCACAACATGAAAAGTTATTAAAAATATTTAATTAAATGAATTTCTCAGATGATAAATGCTTAAATAAGTTAATTAAGTATAGTTATACTATTAACAGAAAATAACATATACTTGGGATGCAATTGCAAAGTCAATAATTATAACTAGATGTTTAGACGATAAAAATCATAAAAATAAAAAATACAAGATAAAAAATATTATAAAAAAAACTCATAACATAAAGTAGGAAGAGCTAGCTATACTAATGAAAAACTTATAATTTTGTAAAAGCTAAAAGAATGTACGAAAAATTAAATAAAATTATCAAATGAAGAAAAGTAGAAAATGAAAAAACTATTTTCACTTTAGATACAATATGTTAATAAAAAATTATTAAAAAGAATTAAGTGAATTAAGAAGAGAAGAATAAAAAATAATTTTATATATAATATTACTGACCAATAGGCCCCCATTCCCTCCGCCTTAATGGTACTTATGATCTATGTATAGGACGAGTGTTTGATATTTAATCAAATTACATTCCTCAATTTTTATTTCTTTGTCATATCTATATTATTTTATTATTACGATGTGATCGATGGTGGCAAGTGCAGCCATAATAAATACTCATTTGATGTCTTATTTAATACACACATTTGATAAAATAAACTAATATTAGATGCTTATGCAAAGATATTTTTATATATAATATATAATATAATATAAATAGAGAGAATTTTAAAGAAAGTTCAGATTTTCATTGCATTGGTGAGAATAAATTTAAAATAAACTATAATTTCTAAAATGATAATTTTAAAACAAAAAAGTTTGCCATTTAGTTAGAAATTTAAAACGGTATTTAGTTATCCTTTATTAATGGTACGCTGGCCATATGTCTAAAGCTAGTATTACTATAGAAAACAAAATGCGAATATTGTTTTACCTTGAATTAATTTGTTTCCAAAATTGCACTATGTGCTTTTGCTGCCACTTTATGCCCAATAAGTTTGGTCAAGGAAAATTGAACCACGAGTTGAATAGAAAACAACTACTTGTGGAAAAGGTGGATTAAATAAAATGTACTTATATTATAATTTTTTTACAACAACATGTAATAATGGAGAAAGATTAAAAAAAAAAAAGGGTATGTAATCAGAAAAATAAACATTTAATCATTACCACCAAGGTGGGTGGCGAGCCTCGCCTAAGTCAGCGTAGCATCCATAATTAACTCCAATTATTTATTTTCTAATCATAACAACCTTAAGTTTTAAAAGAAAGACAAAAGAAATTGGTTGAGCGTCACTTTGGTTTGTACGTCCATTTTTTAGTGCTTTTGGTCAACAAAAACTATGGACGATAATCGCAATGATACAAAGCGGAGAAAATAATCACTTTATCATTTTCAGCTTCCAGATGAAAATACTGATGCTATTGCATAGGCCAACAGGGAAGTAATGACTATAAAAAGTTAGACTTAAATATAATTATAGTTTTTTAATTTTATTTTATATGTATTTTTAATTTTTTATTTTAAAGTTGAAATATTTGATCTTCTTATTTTAATTAATTTGTGATTTTAATTCTCTCATTTTAAAATTGAGACATTCATTTTAAAAAATTTATGATTTTAATCCTCCCATTTAAAAAAAAGATATTTAGTCGTCATATTTTTTAAAAATTATAATTTTGGTCAACAATTATCCATTTTGTCTCAATTATTACAAACTTATAATTACATTTGGTCCAATTGGACTCTAAATCTAACATATTTATTTAAAATATCATCAAAATGATTTAATTAAATAGAAAATGAGAAATAAAATGTAAACAAATTAAAGATTAAACAAAAATTATGAATTTTCTAAAATACAAGGATCGAAATTATGAATTTTTAAAAATATAAGAACTAAAATTATAGATATTTTAAAATAAGTGGACCAAATGTCTTAATTTTAAAATAAAAAGATGTAAATTGTAGATTGAAAAAAATAAATGAACCAAAGTTACATTTAAACCTAAAAGTTAACACTATCCAAAATTTTACCATTGGTAATTGAAGGTTGTAAAGGTATGTGACCTATTCTTATAAGTCTAGAACTAATTACTATAAGTATTGGAAAAAGTTACTTATTAGGGATTTTCCTTTTTTTAATAATTTTTTTTATATGTACGACCAGAAAATTAAACTCTTATCAATATTTTTAAGAAATTCAGTCATTTACCAACTATTTGGACCTTGTTGGTAAAATGTATGATAACTCGAAGATATGATTTTGGCTAAAATATTATTTTATAGGCTTTTTTTTATAAACATTTTTCATTATAAGTATTTTTATTCTAAACACGGTTGAGCACAAAAATGACAAAATATAAAGAAAAATGCTATTAATATACTATCTATCACTCTCTTTGAAACATAATCTCTACTATTATTTTTTTAATTATAAAATAAATTCTATTGTTACTTAAAATTTATTTAAAACTACAAACTTATAATAGAAACTCATTTAATAAGATACTAGTTTGGTTACCCATATGCACGCACTATTTTTTAATATTTATTTTATAATAACAATTAAAAATGTAATATATCATTTAGTAAAATTTAAATATGAATCCAGTTAGGAATGAAAATGGACTAGACCGTCTATTAAGAGTCTTTGGTCTGACTTGACTTGTTTATTATCAAGGTCAGACTAAGACTTTTTAAAAAGTCTGTTTAAATAAAAAGGTTAGGTTCAAGCTTTAAAAAAAATTTATTAAGTCTATCAGGCTGACCTATTTAACACACACACATATATATATATATATATTAAAACTTAAAAATAATATATTTATTTTTCTAAAAATATTTTTCTTTATTATGAAGGTGGATGATCAATCACTTCAAAAAATCACCTTGAAAATCTCATAAAATGATTATTACTTATTTGAAAATATAAATAAAATGTTGAGACATTTTTTGTTTAAAAATTATTTCTTTAATTTTCCTAAATTGATTTAAAGTGTTTTGTAAAATTAATTTTTTTATTAAAAATATGTTTTTTAATAGACTCGTAGGCTTAACAAAATAAATAAATCAAATCAAACTTTATATTTTTAAATTAGGTTAAGATCAGGCCTAACCAAGTCTAACCTAATCTATTTTCTTCCCCAAATATAGTCACAATATATTATCCAACAAGAGAGTATAAAAAATACAAATTGTGTATATACATATTTGTCCAACAAGAACCAAATTTTACATTTTTCAATCAGTATTATTAGTTTATTACCAAGTCCATCAAAAAATCATCTCCATTATGCATAAAATATCAAATATACATTTTTCTCACTATATACCTACACTATATTATAACCAATATCTTTGTATGCACTGATATAATGTTTTTTTAAATTATAAATACATTGTATCAAAAGATCTCGAATGCATATGTAACTCAATTTTATGAACTATATTTATTATCTGTAACCAAAACTAGCTCATGATACATGCATCCGCTGTTACATCATCATCCTGTATAACTCTTAATAATATAAATATTTAACTTTTTTCATGAAGTTTGTCTCTCAGAAGGAAACAATCACAATCCCACTATATTAAAGTCAACCAACCACTATTTGAAATTCCATAAAGCTCCAATTATTTCACTACGTTCTGTCAAATAAACCGTACCATTTTTCTTTTTAACAAAAAATTTTAAAGTCGTTAAACATAGGATCTTTAAGCTTCTTGATCATTTGATTTCTTCATAAAAATATTTGGAAAAAAAGATTAGGCAACTTAATGAAACTTTACAAATAAGAAATAAACTATCAACTTATAAATAATAATAATATAAAATCATGAAAATTTTCCACAAAAATATGTTTTAAAAAAATATATACAAAATCACGTTTATCTTCACATATAAAAGTCTTAATAGGGATTTATGAATTACTTTGATTAAGGTTAAACACGAGTGTATATTGAGTACCTGCACATTTAATTAATTCAATTAAATAAATAAATCGCTATTGACTTTTTTTCTAAACATGAATCCATGAAACATATTAGTTTGAATATGAAAAAAATGACAAATCATTATTAAAATACAATATGTAACTTTATTCAAGCATAATAGAAAGGAAAAAAATTCTATAAAATAATACCTATTATTATACATGTGTTCTATATACTCATACTTTTCAGTTTGATGATTGAAAATGATATAAAAGAAAGGAAGAATAAGGATTATCTGCCACAGATTGAACACGAGCTAAAAACAAAATAGTGAGGAAGGGCATCCATTTATACAGAAAAAGGCAAAAAATACAACAATTAAAATAAAATTGATACAATTAGGAGGAAAAACAAAAGAACAATGTATATTATTTTAAACAAATAAAATAAAGAGTCAACACATTTTATTGGCAAAATGCACTAATCAAGTTTTAATTAACGCAGAAAAAAGAAACGGTACAAATTCTCATTTGAAAACGAAAAGTTTTATTGGAAAAATTCAATTTCGTTGCTTTACCTAGTACAAATGCCAAACGAATTAATTGCTATTTATTAAGGGTTACATAATTATCATTAAATTCATAAAAAAATCAATTTCCCGTTGAAAAACGAAATGTAATGTTGCAGGTTTCATTACCCTAATTAGCGTTTATTAATAATTAATGTCTATTAATAGTATTGATCTTAATGCCTATAAATAAATTAAAAATGAAAACAAATCAATCATCACTAAATCAATAATTAAATTGCATTAAAACATATAATTAAGCGGAAATTAAACAACATTATATTGCGTTAAATTGTTGATCATAGCATCACTTCAAAGTTGTTTTATCCAACATAATGGACATAAGTTCATGCTGTCCACTTAGCTAGTTAGCTTATAAAATTCATAAATTTTTTGTATAGCTTCAGAAAAAAATATTGATATCAAATGTTTTTGTTATTTCAACTTGTGTTAATTTTTTTTTTGGAATCCTTCAACATCAATCAATTTTTTCACACAAAAAAAATAAGAGAAGGATTTGTTGAGATATAACGTGTCCTACAAAGAAAAGAAAATACAATATTAATGAAAGAATCACATAAACCTAATTGGAGGTAAAAAAATTACACTATCAATGAAAGAAATCACATAAACTTAACTAAAGTAAAATAAATTTCATACTTCTTCGTGAACCAAACTTAACTTAACTGTCGGATAAATAATTTTATGTAATTTCATATCAAATATTCTAATATAAAAATTATTTTCTTCTAGGCAATTTCATACTTACTTGCATCTTTATTGTATTTCTACGTAAGTCATTTAATTAACAATTTCAGCTTGTAGGTAGTCTTTATAAATGTCTAAAAAATTGTTAGAAAACCTTATTTGTTTTTAAATGCACAAAATTTGAAAATAAATAAATTAAAATATAGATAAATATAAATTAGCACGGAAAAAAATCACATGAATACCAAATCACAAAAAAAACTAACATAAAATTTAGTAATAACACATTTTACCTGATCAAGATTAAATTTGATAGCGAAACTCCTAAATCAATTTGTAAAATCCACACGTTTGATGACCTCCATCCAACAATGTGAAAAAAGATAGGGAAGAAGTAAGAAAGCTTGGAAGAAAAGACCAATTTAAGAACGGAAATGAAACTTAATTCAATATATAATGACATAAAAAAAATGAAATATATAATGACATAACAAAATGGAATATATAATGACATTTATAGTAATATATAATTGGCAATAATTCCATTCAATTTTCAATAAATTCAATCTTTATATTATTTTTTAATAGAATAAACAATTAATTTTTAAATGTCAATTGCATATAATTGTAACGTCATTTATTTTGGCATTTAGACAGGTGAAGATTTTGAGTGGGAAAATGAAGATTGTAAAGGTAAGTGAAGATTTTGACCGATAATTACAGAAGGAAGAAATTTCATATATAATATAGGTGAATATAAGTTTATAATTTTTAATAAATTTAGCTAATAATGAAAAATATATTTAGAAAAGTGATTAAAAAGTGTGTTATTAAACTCAAATATAAATATCTCTATCAACGGGGCAAAAAGTATACCAGGCCTTTTGGGACACACAAAGAGGGAACCAGGCTGGCCAATAAGAGTATATATTAATTATAAAATCATCATAGAAGCACTAGCATATGTTTGGCATCAATTTGCTGTATTTGTCCTTGAGTTGCCTGCCAGAAATAACTTTTTGCCAAAGCTACTTATGTAAGTTGGGATCTTTAGGACCTACTTATATTTCACTTGCCTGCCATAAATAATCTTTTGCTACACCTCGTGACTATTCAACTGGGGATCCTACTAGACCCAATTTCAGCCCATTGAGCTTTTGCCCTAAATATTCACCAACTAGGCAACAATTCAAAGATGTAGTCAATTTCGCTTTCCACATTGAGCTTTTGTGATGGGCTTGTTGGATCTTCGCTCTTGTTGTGAGCAGTGTTGGGCCAGTTCCATCTTAACCATTGAGGAAGGGTTAAAATTTATTCACCATCCAAATATCTAATACATCCAGCATGAACAGTACATTCCGAAGATATCCTCGCTTTATTACAAGCTTCACACATACGAATTCACAATCCATAAGGATCTTACGGATTCGCTAATCTGTATGGTTCATACGGATTGAGCCAATCCATATGGTTCATACGGATTAGGTCAATCCGTAAGTAAACTTTTTTTAAAGTTACACGAATTGGGCAATCCATATGGTCCATACAGATTGGTCTAATCCGTAACTAAGTTTTTTTTTTAAGTTAAAATATATTTTTCAAAATAATTGAAAATAATGGCGCATGCAGGTCTCGAACATGCAACCTTCACATTATTAACGCGGCGCTCCAACCTACTAAGTTAATAGGTCAATTATGTTAAAAAAAATTAATGTTGATACATATAATACTAAGTTTTGTTAATATATAAGTTTACATAATAAAATTTGTAACAATTAATTTTGATCTAATAATTAAAGTATTTTTTTTTACATATAAAAATCATAGATTTAAATAATTGACCTATAATATTTGTATTTACAAGTTAAATTAAAAATTATATATTTATTTACAGATCTAATATTTTTTAACAAACTCATAAATTTTTATTTAAATCTATGATTTTTATATGTAAAAAATACTTTAATTATTAGATCAAAATTAATTGTTACAAAATTTATTATGTAAACTTATATGTGTATTAAATATACATTAAAAAATTTAATTTTCTGTGTATCAACATTTATTATTTTTTAGCATTAATGATTTATTAGCTCAGTTGGTTGGAGTGTCACATTAATAACGTGAAGGTCTCAAATTTAAAACTTGCATGTGTCATTATTTTGAAAAGTATATTTTAACTTTAAAAAAAAACTTACTTAATGGTGTATAAAGTTCAACCCATTGAGGAATGATTGTGGTTTCCTGTTGTTTTCTGCACCTTCCTTTTTATTTTTGAAAATTCATTCCAAATTACAATTTTACATTTCAAAATGCTTTTCTGAAATGGAGTGGAAAGTAAGAAAGTACGTCCCTTGAGGAATTTCCAAATTCTAAAGAATTTGACATAATGGACTGAAATAATGAAAAAAAAAATTCATATATGAGGAGGCAATAACAAACGAACTTGAAACTCATCATTTTACGTAATTGTGTGTTTAGTCTTTTATGCAACGGATGGGACTAAAGACCAATACAAGTATACAACCTACGATACATGGTCTAGTTTGAGACTGTGTGAATTATTTAAAAGGACAAACTTATGAAACCATCTTTTTGGAAGCTAGTAAAAAGTTCTCTCTTTAAAAGAAAAAAAATTGTGTTGCAGTTTATTAGGAACAAATAGGCATAGTTATCAATTTAATTCCTAAATTATTTAAATGAATCACTAAAGATGCTATTAGATTCTATTTAGTTCAGTCTGATTTGATGGGTTTAGTTTTGGTTAATATAACCTTGCTTTGCTGAAAGTTACTTTTGTAGTTTTGTTAATACAGATAGATTAGTATCTTATTTGAAACTAATTAATGACCTATTGGCTATTGCCACATAACATAATGACACTAAATAGAGCGAGAAACTAGAGTTAATGATTAGAAACATTTTAATAATTTATTAACTTAGTATAAAATTGGAATAAACTTCTAAATGAAGGATAAAATTGACGGATGATAAAAGTTAACGAATAAAAATGTATTACTAAACTAAAAAATTATGAGAAATCTTGTTCAAATATAATTAAAACCAAACTAAAAAGTATGGATTGTTTGGTGCGGGATGGTGGTGGTGTGCAGCTATGTGCGTGTATGCTGTTTCGTTTATTTCCAATCTGGCACATCTTGAACCAGTTTAGTTGGTCTTTAATAATAATATTATATTTTGCCTCTTCAAAAAAAAAAAAAAGTAAAAACAATTTTAAATAAAGGTTAAAAACAATTATTATTAACGTCTCTTAATTACCGTAAAAAAAAAATCTTAGTTTTCAAAGTTTTTGTTTTAAAATAGATATACTGACCAAATGATATTAAGAAAGTACATCAATATTTTAATAAATAAATAAATTTAAATATGAATCTCTCTATTATAATAAAGATGCTCAGATTAATGTTTGTTTTGCTGGGTAATTCAGATTAATGTATTCCACACTAGAGAAATTTTAGCTAATTTTTTTTCTTTCAATTATTTTAATTACGATTTTTTTATTAAAGATAATTGTCTAGTTTTTTTTTTTTTTTTTTTTTAAATAAAGATACAATTCAATTCCCACGCTCACAATAAAACGCGACCTAGGTGGATGGCATTTTCAAAGAAAACTTCTGGTAATGCAAATTGTAATGAGTAGAAAAGTCTCATCTCATCGTACCTAGAGTTGAATTTCTAGTAATGCAAATTGTCAATTCTCATACATGTAGCCCAAAAGAAAAAAACGTTAATGAGCAATTGATTGACATGATTTTTGGCAATATTTTCGGACAATATGTATAAACAACTCAATTTTTACCAGCAAAAGAAACCAGTGTATAATTTATTTTAAAAGTAAAATTTTTCATAATCAAAAGAAACTAATTTTTCAAAACATAAATATTATGAAAGTAAATTTTATTTCTCTTAACAATTTTTTTCTCATTTGCATGACAAGAAAATTCCTATTAACATGTTTAAAAAATTCAACTATGTGGGATGTTATTGATCAAAAGTTTATAAATTAATGCCATAATAACAAATGAAACAAATTGAAGCATTAGGTTATAATTAAATGTACTACAGGTAATGTCTACAAAAGTGATGAACTTTTTCACATAAGGTAGCTATGAAACCGCCGTCAGACCTTATGATTGTGTCGTATACTGCGAGGGCTTTGATGGAGCCGAAATGCCCAATCTTATGAACACTCTTAAATTTTCTTTAATTATGAACTCTCTTATTTGTGGCCTCCCCAAACCACACGCAACTAATTATAATTTCAAGGAAAACGATTCTCTACATTGTTTTCTTTTACTATTTCTATATCATAAACTTATATTTAACTGTAGCAAAAAATCTAACCATAATGAACTAATTATCACCATTAATTGTCATTCTACCAAGTTCAGTTCCATTTCAAAATAATAACCATGTTTAATTTTCTTCAAAAATTAAGAGAGCTATTTTTTTCTTAAAAATCCCAAATATATTACAAGTAACACGTTATAAATTTATAATTTTTTTTATCTTATTGTATAAAAGATGTAAAAAAAGTTTTTTTTTTTAGAGAAAGAAAAGTTTCGTGTGATAGTACTGCTGTAATTTGGCAATGACCAAGAAGATAAAGAATAAAAAAAGGCTCCTTTAAAGTGCAAATGATAGTGAATTAAATTTGTAATATTATATAACACTAAAATTAGTTTAGCAGAACGGATTACTTTTCACAATGTAATGAATCATGGATTAAATTTTTACTAGATGTGTACATATTTATTATCTGTTTGATTGAGCTCAAACTAAGAGGAATTATTTTTCTTGGAAAGCAAATACCACAATTTGAAATCTTTCTTTCATTTGGTAACGTCAAACTACGAAGGGAAAAGGAAAATAATTATGAGTCCCACATAAAAAAGTGTTTCTTTTCAAATTGAAAATAGAAGAGACGAATAAAAGGCTTTATCACATCTCATTCTTCATTTAGGATATTTATATTATTTTGCACACATATTCTTTTTTACCTTTTACACCTTTTACACAATCAAATAAGAGAATTTTTCGTGACTACATATTTGACATCTATAATATATTAACCCAAGAAATAAGAGAATTTTTTTTCTACTATTTTTCTCTCCTATCAAACAACTTAAACAATTATTCCACTTTTGACTTCCTTTTCCTTTTTTCTCATCTTTTTTCTCACTTTCTTTTCTAGATCAAACTTATTAGTAGTTTGTCAATATGCCTCAAATATTTTTATTTTGTTATAATTTATAGGTATCCTCCATCAAATATAATCTTATTCGAGCCTTGCAAGATCTTCATGGGTAACAAACTTTTTCTCTAGGTAATTAACCCAGGTGCATACTCAATCAAGAATTCGAAACTATTAGTTGAGTTAAAAATTGGGAAAAATCTTTTACCAGCTAATGTGTGCCTCGAAAAATTTATTAAATTATAATAAATTTGTTAAAGTTCCTATAATTTTTTCAAAGTATATACCTATATTTTCGAAAAAGCTAAATTCCAAAAAAAAATAAAAATGAAAGGAGGAGCTGTAACGTAACCAACCCATCCAAACAGAACAACATACCCACACTTAGATAATCTCTTCCAATCCAACGCTCCAAAACCCACTTGACCTACCATCCTTTGATTTGAACCGTCTCGCTGGCACCTTTTATAATACAATACACTTGCTTTGTCCTTTCCTTCATCCATTGTTTTGTTGACAAATCTTATGTTACTCTTTCAACTTCCCCATTTTCCCCTCTCTCTATGTGTTCCTGATTTCCTGCTATTATAATCTCCAACCTACGTTGCTTCTACCTTATAATAATCAAACTCCACAATGGTAATGTTAATATGCATACATATACATATCCCTTCTTTTGTACAATGCATTTTAGTACTTTTTTGTAGTCTCTTATAGTGGTTGCGTTTAATTGTTTCTCATCACCAGGAATTAATGTTGGTGCCACCACCATGGCTGGAACAACTATTGTCAACCACATTCTTCACCATGTGTGAAAACCACATCAACACACCCAGAAACGAATGCAACATGTACTGCCTCGATTGCAAAGACCAAGCATTCTGTTTTTATTGCAAACAATCTTGGCATAAGGATCATCAAGTAATTCAAGTGGGTATTTTATTTTATTTCATTTTATTCATTATATATTTGTGATCAAGTATAGTTTATCAAAATATACATGCATAATTGTTTAAATAGATTAGGACAATTTCAAATGTTATAGTGATGGAATTAATACAATTGGGAGGATTGAATCTTTTTATTTGTAAGTGTAATGCAGATAAGGAGATCGTCGTATCATGATGTTGTGAGGGTAGCGGAGATTCAGAAGGTTTTGGATATCAGTGGAGTTCAGACGTATGTGATTAACAGTGCTAGAGTTCTTTTCCTGAATGAGAGGCCTCAGAATCAGCCTAAGACCAATAATGTGGTTGGAAATGGAAAAAGTAACTCCCATTTGTGTGAAATTTGCAGAAGGAATCTCTTGGACCCTTTTCGTTTCTGTTCTTTGGGATGCAAGGTTCGTCTCTCATCATTAACTTATTTCCTTTTTCTTCATCTAAATATTATCTTAATTTGTGTTGCTTTTCAATTGTTTAATTTACTTCTTTTTTGCTTAAATATATAACCATATATGTCATTGTAATCCAAATTGAATGTTTAATTATATCCAGTTGTTCATTTAATTAAAGTCATAAGTCACATTCATCTATTATTGCTAAGAAGCCATAAACTATGTTTGCTTGGCGTTAGTTTCGTTCATACTTAGTTTGTATCCTTTCTGTACTCAAAAGAATAATGATATATAAAATTTATTTGGTATAACCCAAAAGAATAAAAATATGTACACATCAATAAGTGAGAATGCGATATTAAAGATTAGAAGTGGTTTTCATACTTTTTCTTTAAAAGAAACCTATGATAACAATGATATACTGTATGTATATAAACAATAATAGCTTGTAGGAATAAAGAAGAACGGGAATGCGAACTTTGTCTTAAGCGCAAAGAAAGACGAAGAAATAGGGAGAATGCATGCAGGAATGCCAAGAAGGTTGCCATCAAAGGAAGAATTGCGTGAAGGAATCCACAAAGAAGTATACCAAAGCAAGCCTTCTAATTCACATCTAAGGCCATTGTGCTCAAATTCAAGGAGAAGAAAAGGGGTACCTCATAGGGCACCTTTAGGTCCATAATTAAAGTTAATGAGTTTAATTTAATTTTTGATATTATGGTATGATGATTAATTGGTTAATTTCAAGCTGGATTTGTGCTCTTTATCCAGCTCATTCCTCACAAACCCCATGTGGGTTTGAGTGTCCTTAAACCAAAGTTGTCTTAATTAATGGGGAGCATTAATTTATTAAGTACTAAAAGGAGATGGGGAACGTTTGTGTTACTTTTTAAGATAGGCTGGCTTTGGGTTCAATAATGCTTTGCTTTCAATTCGTTAAATAAATGTATGGAACATGCTAGCTTAGCTAGGTGTAAATGTCCCCTGTACACATGAACGGTTTCATGGAAGGAAACGATTACTTTGTTTTTTCTTCCCTTATTATCTGCTTGGAATAATTTGTCACTTATTTAGTAAAAAAACATGCAAGAATATGGAAAGGAAACTGCCAATTTCGTGGAGTTAAGGGAAATTTAGAAATACTTCCGAAGGTTGGAACTGTTTAGGAACCTAAAACGATATGTGTTTTTAATTTTTCCAATTTTCATTTGTTGTCCACCAAATTATTGCTTCTCACTTAATGCGACTTTGAAATTCCTACAACGATAATCAAACACGTTTTAGATGATCGAGATTAGTATAGTATTTTTTTTTAAAGAGAGATTGAACTATTTTTTTAATGAATTTAATTTTCAGTAAGTGTATTTTTTTTCTTCATTTTAGTATTACTTTTTTAGAAGCTCTTACATTATATTTTTTACTAATTACAAATCATATTCTTAAATATGATTTTTAAATTAATTATTATAATTATAAAAATCAATAATTTTGTCAAAGATGACAATTAATGATTGAATCAATATGATCAATATATTATATAAAATAGGATTATTAACTGTACATGCTAACACACGTGACATAAAATGGTTAAATTAGGTTTCACATAATTAATTTTTCTTTTCCATTAAAACAAACAAAATAAAAATCTATAAAATAAATATCAAAATCATTTAATGTTCGTCTTTGTTTAGTATTTTTTCAGTAATATGATAAATTATATTTAAAATAAAAGAATCAATTGTAATGAATTTGTGAAAATATTAGTGACAATTATCCCGTAAATTATAATGTTAATTGATTGCAATATAATTGATTGAAAACAACAAATAATAATGTAAGAGCTTCTAAAAAAGTAATAC
>PYAF01002382.1:671426-689886 GCA_007407185.1 Glycine tomentella
ATGAAATAGCATAGCATTAATGAACATTAAATACAATCCAATCCAAATGTAAGTTACATTAAATGCTTGCCCTAAATACAAAAGGAACTAGCCAAACCTAACAAGGATGGCCTTGGTACAGCAAAAAGAAGCATGAATGCAGAAATGTAAGCAAGGAGAGGAAGGGAAGAGGGAAGAACCCTCTTCCCCTCACACCCAAGCCCTAGTTAAGCTTCCAAGCTTCTCCTTCTCCCTTGGTGAGTGATTCTCGTGCAAAAAGTCCTTCCTCAATGCTGAGGCTTCAGTATTTATAAGTTGAGGGTGAAAAGCCAAATCTGTCCCCTATCAGCTTTTAGAATTTCGCAACCTGCAGACTCCCACACCTCAGGCGTGGGATCCCAAGCCTCAGGCGTGGGTGTCCAGAGAGATCTTCAGATGGAGGCAACTTACCACGCTGAAGGCGTGGGTGTCCACGCTGGGGGTGTGGCATTCCAGAGGAAATGGTTTCTTTGCTTCACATCCCACGCTGGGAGCGTGAGAACTTCTCTTCTTCTTTTCTGCATCTCTTTTGCTCTGTTTCACCTGCTAATCATCCAATCTTGACCAAAATACCTCATTGAAGCACATAAGTTATATTCACACCAATTGGAAGCTATTTATCATATATAATGATGCATTTGATGATTTAATTGCGCTTGGAAACATCATGTGCTAGGCACATATCATGCAGATTCTATGTTTCCCTCATATCTCGGTCTGAGATTCGAAAAGTTGTGTCAAGACCATAAATTGATAGAAGTAATGAAAAAAAATAAAAATAGCATGCAATTAACTGACTAAATAATTAAAAAATTAGAAAACAAGAAAATTTTGGGATGTTCGAAGATTAAATCACAATTTTGAGGCACTTAGAACCCTCTTTTGGGAAATTTTTTTGACGGGACTTGCCAGCGCCTTCTCCTCTCAATTTCGAACGCGTGACTACCGGTTTCGCCTCAATCGGACATTCCAGTCAAAAGTTATGATCGTCTGAAGTTTATATACGCATCGCTCCATCTGTGCAGGACTGACACGTGTCACGAAGTGGAACCGCCCAGAATTGGACAGCACTGGAACCGCCCAAATTCAGGCGGTTCTACCCCCTTGGTACCGCCTGGATTTGGGCGGTTCCCCCAATTCTGGGCGGTTCCGACTGCCCTAGATTTGTAAATAGTTTCAAAACCGTCCCAAATGCATAATTTTTTATTTAATTTGTATTATTTAGGTTCTTTTGCCTCTAAAATTCGCAAAGAAAAGTTTTTATAAATAAAATTCTATAATTTTTTATTTTATTTTATCTATATTTATTTATTCAAATTTATTTCGACCTCAAATCCCTCATCATTGTTAAGGACACCTAATTTGAGATATTGACATTTTTAGAGTTCAATGATTAATTACAATTTTATCCTTAAATTATAAGATTGTGATAACTGAACACACAAAGTAAACAATATCTCGAATGAGGTGATCCTAACAATATCTAAGAATTTGAGGTTCAAATAGAACTAATTTTAATTGTTATAATTTGTCTTCACTAACTCAAGATCCTAAATCCACCATTGTATTTATCATAAGTCTAAAATCTAATTTACATATTTAAAAATATTTATATTTTATGAATTTTAATTATAATATAACTTGTATATTAAAAATAAACATTTATCCTATATTATCATGTGCATTTCACACGCTATAAAATACTTATTATATCAGATTTTACCAATACAAAGTTACTATCCAATATGGTCACACATCAGGCATATAAGGTAAGGCTAGCTAGCTACCCGAATGAGTCCAACACGTACTAACAGAAATAGGATCCGAAGAGTGCCTTTCTTGCCAACTTAGACTTGTTCTCACATGCGACTTGTCGTTCGCAACTATAACCGCACGGCAGCACTGGCATCCCTCTGTTTCAAGTTTCAAGCTTCAAGCAAAAAGTTCTAAAGCAAAATCTTTGAACAACCAAAGGCAAAAGGTACAAAATTCCATATAAAAAAAGCTTCTAATTTTCCATGTACTCTCTCCCTACTTTTTTCATGAATATCTAACGTATTGCCTATTGCTTACTCATAAACTCTTTTGCTCTCGTGTGTATTAGTGAAACTCCATGTCAACTACTAAAGGGTCAACAACAGAGCAACCAATTCCTCCACAAGTGGAAGAAGAATCAAGTGTTTGTAAACAAGAAGAGGAAGGAGAAGATGCTAAGATAAGGGTGGTTATAGAACAAGAGGGAATCGAAGAGTGCAAAACACCAACTGGGTCAGGTTACAAGATTCCCATCGTTCAAAAATGCCCACTTGCCCCAAGAAAGAAAAGAAGGCCAATGCCACCCTTTTCTTCACGAATGAAAAGATCATCATCAAGTGGGTTGAGCTATGTAGTAAGGCATGAAGAGGTAGAGACTTTCTTCCAATCCATGTTCGAGCTTACTAGAGTTAACAAGAGATGTAGGAGTGTATGAAAGTTCTTAGGGAATAACTGTTAGTGAATATCCTCACATGAATTATAATCGTCTCCAACTTCATTGAAATTTTAGCACTTCTCTCTATGCTTATGATGTTCCATAAGGAGGAAAGAATAGAAGAAAAAGATTGTCGATAACTTTACAATTCAATCAATCACATATTATATTTTTGGCTATTGTATTTTTTTAATCTACAAATGTTAGATTTTTGTTAGTGAGAAATTCAATTCATAATTTCTATTCCTTTCCTTTTCAATTAATTATTCAACTCACCTTATATCTCTTCCTTGTTGCATTCTAAGAATTTTCTATCACCATAATCTAATTTATTATTAAAAAAATTCATTCACTTTAGAAATCATCAAGTTGACTCAAACCATATCCATATCACCTTGTAGTCTTCACTCAATTGTATATTCCATGGCCATGGATTGTCTCATGTTCAAATTTCACGTGGCGTACCATATGCAAGTTTTGTGTTTATTTGTTTTTTAATAGAAAATAAAAAGCGAGGATTTTAAAAAATTAATGAGAAATATAGATATAGCACTTATACATGACCCCACAAATTGGAGAAATTATTATATGATCATGCCCTCAATCAATTTTCATGCATTTAATTAACACGTAATTGAACTTTACTATTTTTTCTTAAAAATTAAAAATCTCAGTCATATATTATGTAAATATTGATCGTGATAATAAACAGGTGTGATTCGAAACTGTGTAATAATTTCTCACAAAAGGGTACACAGCTATTCAACAATCCCTAGTTGGATATCGTTCAAATACATCTCAGCTGTTGCTTTAGTTATTAATTAGAGTCACAGCTTATTCAAAGATACATTTTGGATACTTGTGTTTTTGTATGTTTTTGCTGAAGTTACTTCACAAGAACAAAAGAAAACTTTACAACTTACCTGTTAGAAAGGTTAAGGAAAATAGAAAATAAATAGATGTAACTAAAGAGTACGTGTGTTTTCCTACTCGTTAATCCTGTAATGCAGTGTTTTGTTTTGTTTTTGAACTTAAAAAGAAAAAATTGATAGAATTGCAACAGATCGATGTAAAAATAGATAACATAACCCAGTTCCTATTACTGGGAAGAAAAATTAGGTAGCGTTTACCATGTGACCCTAAAATGTACCAATTTTTGACGTTATGTTGCGTTCTTATATTAAATATAAAATAGAACGCGTTCAATCAAATATTAGTGAAATATTTGGTTTTTGATTGGGTAGAAAAAAAAATGGAAAGCAAAAGGGAGGAAACAAAGCAAGTGAACAACATAGAGAGGGAGACAGAGAAACCTACTCCACTATTGATTAACTTTATATGCCCAAAAGTCACAGTCAAGCGATTATCGCTTTGCGATGCATGGAGACCAAGACACACCCACGAGCAACACGAGAACAAAGACTGTAGTTCATTATTAAGCATATCCATACATGTCCTTATTTTCCGGGTATTATATGGGCCTTTAGAATTCAACACTACCCTTGTGGGCTTCTAAATGAAAAGCTATGGGCCACTCATTTTGAACAATGGGATTGTTTGTTAAGAAAAACACACAATAAGATTGAGAGTAGAGTTTCCTACACCATTCACTTTTTCTACTACACCATTAATTTTTTAAAAACCCAAAAATATCCCTGAAAGTTGGCTGATATATTTGAGTTGAGCTGAGGTTGATGGACCATTTTGGTTGCTTTTTTTGTTCATTTTGGTTCGCCTGAGTTGTTGTCATTAACGCATTGGTGATTTTTGGTGGCATTTGGTTCATTTCGTCGGAGTTGTGGGTGGTTGTCTGTGTCGCGAAGTGCATCGTCGTAGTGTGCAGAGGTTAGTGGTGTGTGGTTGTCGTACGGATTCGGTAATTCGTATGGATTATATGGATTAGGTAATCCGTATAATTCATACGGATTACCTAATTCGTATGGATGAATGTTTGACTTTTAAAAAAATTTAAAAATTGTTGCAAATATGTATTTGAATAAAATTGAGTTTATTTTGATAAATTATTTGATTGAATCAATATATAAATTTAATTGTTGTATAAAGATGATAATAAATAAAATTAAACAATATAAATAAGGATAAATTAATTATAAGCAGTATTTAAACATAGTTGCACATAATAATAATAAAAAACACCTTGAATAACTTTGATTCACATGAGAGACAGAGAGACAAACATGAAAAAAAAACACAATTTTTATAAAATGAAAATAACGAAGGATGGTGTGCAGCGAACATGTCTTGGTGTTCCATTTCAATCATTGTACTGATCATCATTGCCCAACATCTGCATTTATTATTAGGGCTTGTTGGGTAACTGGTTTGTTAAAAATAACTAAAATTTCGATTGAACAAAAACGTTTCCAGTCGTTGGATTCTGCTAACATCTTTAACACGTCTTCATCGGTCATCAACTCTATTATGTGATATTGGATTGTGTAGTGTGAATATTTTGCATGGGATGACTTTCGAAAAAATGATTTTCTTACCACATGTGAGTTGTGAATTCCATAAAGGGGTACTCCTATAGGCGCAACTTGCTTGATGACATCTTTGAGTGTTTGAATGTTGCATCTTGAAGGAATTTCAAATCTTATTGGATTTGTTCCAGTGAAGGAATAACCCACAAAATTGGCATGTCGTGGTATGTTCCACTTGCCGTTGTAATATAAGGTTGCATCATGTGTAGGGACGATGGTGGATCGAAGTAGGTTGAGTATACCATCGGATGTTCTGTTGATGGTACATAATAATTCTATAGGGTCAACACACGGGTATTGCTCACTACATTAATATTGTGCAAACATCATAATCATTTCTTAGTTGTAGAGAATGAAAAAAATATTCTTGAGCTACATCTAGGGATGACTGTCAGTAGCAGATTTCATGCACAAATTGGTCATTGGTTAGGAGAAGGGTAATGTGTATTCTAGTCTTGAGTGACTGAAAAGAACACTCATTAGGAACTCGCATTGGTATTGGAGTAGGACATTGAAAAGAAATACCAGTTTGATTGTGTTTGATTGATCCATTTGGAAAAATGAATGCTAATTTGGAGTTAGAAATGGTTTGACTGCTTGTTTCTCCTAGTGAGATTGAATTTGGGTTGTGGATGAATGTTGTGTGAGAGTGTCTGATTGTGTTAAGGGTGTTTTGTGTTATTTATAGTTGTGTGGTTGTGTTCCTGATAGAGGCTTGTTTGGTATCCAATGTTGATTGAGACATATCATTATTCAAATTTGTCTTTTATCGATATGGTACATAGTATTGTCACTTTCGACTGAGGTTTTACCCTTTCACATGTGTTCTGTAAAATTTGTAGCAGGCATGTATTCTGTAAAATTTGTAGCATTTGTCATAGTGGTGTCAATGTCATTTTACACTTCCACATGGTGTATCAGGCATGCATTTTGTAAAATTTGTTGGCCACCATTTGAAGGACCACAAAATGTTTTTATAGCATTCGTCATAGTGTTGTCAATGTCATTTTACCTTTACACATGGTTTTTAATGCATACATTAAACAATATAATTTTATTTATGTTAGAAATTAAATGTTATTATTATGCGTGTGTATTTTTATAGGCTTCCACATGGAGGTTTTTATGTTAAATTAAGTTGTTATTTGTTAGGATGGACAACGATGACTGGATGTATGACAATATAATGTCAGAAGAAGTTAATATGGATGAAGACATTGGAGCAGACCCTGATGCGTTTGAATTCAATGAAGACAATTGAGTAGATCCCGATGCGTTTGAGAATAATGATTGTTTAATTGATTGTTCTACAGCGTTCCAAACGAATGAGGTAATTATGTACAATTTGAATGTATTTAAAGTTTTTAAATGATTCTATTTAGAATATTAAATATGAATTTGTAGGTGTTTGAATCGTGTGATGTGGTATTGAAATGGGCTCGTACGATTGCATTTGAGAATGATTTTGTAGCGGTTATAATGAGGAGTGACATAAAAACTTGAAAAATAGGAAGAACGTCATTTGTGTTAATTGGTTGTGAAAGGAGTGAAAAGTATAGAGCATGGAAAAAAGGTTTCACACCTTCAACCTATAAAGTCAAATTCTAACAAAAGCATCCCATACCGGCTTCAACAAGTTTGATTCACAGGTATAGTCATCTATAAAGTCCAATTCTAACAAAAGAATCCTATACTGGGTTCGACAACTTTGATTCACAAGCATAGTTACCTATAAAGTCCAATTCTAACAAAATAATCCCATAACGGGCTCGACAAGTTTGATTCATAGGCATAGTCACCTATAAAGTCCAATTCTAAGAAAAGAATCCCATAACGGGTTCGACAAGTTTGATTCACAAGCATAGTCACCTATAAAGTCCAATTCTAACAAAAGTATCTCATACCGGGTTTGACAAGTTTGATTCATAGGCATACTGACCAATCAAGTCCAATTGTAACAAAAGAATCCCATACCGGATTCGACAACTTTGATTCACAAGCATAGTCACCTATACAGTCCAATTCTAAAAAAAGCATCCCATACCGGGTTCGACAAGTTTGATTCACAGGCATACTGACCAATCAAATCCAGTTGTAACAAAAGAATCTCATACCGGGTTCGACAACTTTGATTCACAAGCATAGTCACCTATAAAGTTCAATTCTAAAAAAAGCATCACATACTGGGTTCGACAACTTTGATTCACAAGAATAGTCACCTATAAAGTCCAATTCTAACAAAAGTATTCCATACTGGGCTCGACAACTTTGATTCACAACCATAGTCACCTATAAAGTCCAATTCTAAGAAAAATATCCCATATCGGGTTCGAAAACTTTGATTCACAACCATACTCACGAATTAAGTCCAATTGTAAAAAAAAAAAAAATCCTATACCGGGTTTGACAACTTTGATTCACAAGCATACTCACCAAGTTTCATTCATAAGCGTACTCACAACCATACAGTCTATATTTGAGAGTTCTTTGTTGTTGAAAATCACATTAAAGAAGCAGCGATATCCAGCTAAGGTAAGGAACTTCGTGTCGCGGCTGCTCCACTCCGCCGTGGTCTCATGAATTGAACTTCAATAACATATAGCATATCATCATCAATATATGGATAACAATTCAAAAATGATGTTCCTAATTATTTAAAAAGCATATCATCGTGAATATTTGGATAACAATTGAAAAATCATGTTCCTAATTATTTTAAAAGCTTTTTTTTTAAAAAATAGCCCATTACGGATTGAGCAATCCGTATGGAAAATACGGATCAGGTAATCCGTATATCCTATACGGATTGGACAATATGTATTAGTCTTACAGATTCGATAATCCGTGAAGGTAATACGGATTGTCCAATTCGTGTTGGATATACGGATTGCCCAATTCGTATTGGATATACGGATTACCTGATCCGTATATCCTATACGGATTGCTCAATCTGTATTACCTTCATGGATTACTGAATTCGTATGACATCTCTTCTCACTTTCATGAGCCAAACTGAACAAAACTTACCTCACACCAACCCTCCACCAATCGCAGACACACCACCAAGCAACACACACCACAGAACCAAATGTGGAACGAAGGACGAAGGAATCACCAAGCACGGCCACGGGCACAGACGAATACAAAGAAGCAACGGAGGAGGGAGAAGAGAAAATGAAAAGATTTTTAAATTCAATAAGAAGTGGTAAATTCGTAAATGCACTATTACGAAAATGGTGTAGAAGAAAAAATAATGGTGTATGAAGTTACACTCTAAGATTGATGTGTAAATCAAACACAAAACAAGGGATCGGGCTTGATGTAGACAACTACATTATGAAATGATAGAAATCCAATTTGAATAGTTGAATATTACAATTTTTTAGGGATATCAGTTTTTATTAATAATTAATTTTCATTAAAAATTTGATTTAGAAACTGATTTAGGGGAGCAGGGCCTTGGCCCCCTTTCCTTAGGGCCCTTTGTGTAAATATGAGGAAAAATAAAAATAAAAAATGTTAATAAAATAGATAAAACATTAAGTTTTTGAGTTGATATTTGCTTGTAATTTTTTTAGTAGTAGATAATATCTAATTTTTTATCCATAAAAATAATAATTAATAATTTTTAAACTTATTATTTATTAAATAATTATTTATTAGAAGTAAAATATTTAAACAATTATGTAAAAAAAATTCGCCTCCCTCCCTCTAATACACTCCTAAATTTGTCTCTGTTCTGGTTAGTCATCAATAACAAAGTCCTTCCTCTGAATTACATTCTTATATAAGTGGTAATAGATACAACTAAATGGGATAAAATAGACATATTCTCCTTCCATTAAAGGCAAATCATAGAAGAACTACACGGCATTAAAAAAATCTCTAACATTCAACTTTTATAATTGATTAAATTATTCACTTAATTTCTATAATTATTTCTATTTTAAAATTGATATTCATATCCTCCCAAAAAACTGATATGCATATACTAAAAATTAAAAATTACATATAGTTGTATTAATATCATGTCATTAATATAAAAGTAAACACACATTGCACTACAACCACCAAATTATCAAAGCTATAGGCGTTTAGTACGTAATAACAGGAAATTCAATAGATATTTTTGTTTAATTAGGAAAGTTTTAGAAACTAGTAAAAGATTCTAAAACATTTCTAGAAACTAGTAAAATACATCGTAAAAAAAAAAACTAGTAAAAGAGAACACATTTTTCACACACCTCACCAATGTAATTCTTTAAATGTCTCAATGTTTAACAAAGAAGAGGGCAAAAGAACCCAAATAATACATTTTTAATAAAAAATTACGCATTTGGGGCATTTTCCAAACATATTACAAATCTGGGGCAGTTGAACACGTCCAGACTGGGCTGGAGTGGTCACGCCCAGATTAGGCGTGACCAGTCATGCCTAATCTGGGCGTGACCACTCCAGCCCAGTCTGGACGTGTTCAACTGCCCCAGATTTGTAATATGTTTGGAAAATGCCCCAAATGCGTAATTTTTTATTAAAAATGTATTATTTGGGTTCTTTTGCCCAAAGAAGAGGCTTCAATAATGTACGCTCATCATTCATGGAAAGTGAACAACAGACCAAGCCAACACATTACATAGAAATTCAAAGATGTTAACTTTTAAAATAACAAACAAAAATGATCAGAGAGACAGATGAATGAACCATTACCATATACAAAAACAAAAGAAGAAAGTAGATATATATGCAATCACAGCGCTATGATTAGGGATGGCAAAACGGGCTTGATCCGCCGGGCCGGCCTGCTTAGCTCGCAAAAAAACGCGGGCTGGATTGATAATATCAACCCGCAAATCAAAAGCGGGCCGGGCTGGCCTGCCTCGCAAAATTGCGGGTCAAACGCGGGGCGGGGCGGGTCAGTCCGCTGGGTCTATATTATTTAAATATTAAATATTAAAATTAAATAAATATATTTAACATATTTTGAAATAGGTATATTCTTTAAATTTATACTCTTTTGCACTCTCATAATTAACTTCTAAGTTTTAATATTAAAATGGTTATGATAATGATACTTTCAAATAGTCTTTCATTATTAGTATATTACACTTTTGGACAGTTTATAACCGTAAATTTCATTTGCAAATGGTGCAATTTTGTAAATTATCACATGACATCATTTATTTAGTATTAATTTTAAATTATTTATTTTTATTTAACTTTGTGTTTTTTTAATTATCATATTTGTATTTTTTTATAATTTTTTTGTATTTTATTTTTTAAATTGACTTTTTTATTTTTTTAATTTTTGATGCCGGCTGGCCCGCATTAAAGTGGGGCGGGCTAGCATTTGTAACCCACTTTGTAAAAGCGGACCGGACCGGACCGGACCGCATTTTTCACAGGGACGGACCGGCCCGCCTCATTTTTTGCGGGTCGGCCCGTTTGCCATCCCTAGCTATGATATGAAGGAAGGAATAAAGAAAATTGTGCGGTGAGAATATTTTTTTCCAATGGACATATAAATAGAGGAACGAAACGAAACTTGCTCCTTTTGGTAATTTTTTTAATTTGAATTTTGAAAGGTATTAAGTCACAAATGGGTTTTTGGCTTCTTTTTTTATAATGGGTTTTTGGCTTTTTGACTTGGGCTTAAAGCATTCGTTATATACTATTAGCATGTTATATTAACAAAATATTAACCTAATTTTTTTTAGAGGCCATCCTTATATAAAAATTACATATCTATATTCTATATATGCTAACAAAAGAAATTTGGGGTGACCATGGCTGCCCAGACTCTCATGAAGATTTGTCGCTGATGATAAGTAATTAGGGGTAGGATGACATGATTGATTTGATTTTAAATTAAAAAATAATGAATATTAAAAAATTAATTATTGATATAAAATATCTATTAATTCTAGCTATGATTAATTTCTATTGAAGAATATCATTAACTATCTTTGATGAGATCTTCTTTCTGTTTTTTTATTTAAAAAAATGGAACCGTAGACAATTAATTAGTGAAAGTTGTAGTTCTTAAAATATACCAATTTTTTTTTTCTTTCTGCTTCTTGTGGAAGTTGCAAGCTATATTCAGTATTTTCCTAAATCTAAATGTGAGACTTGGAAGCAGGACCGTGCGTGCCTGTTTATTCTTATTTTAACGAAAGATAGGAATGTTGCAAATTGCAATCATGTTCATTCATCTCTTGAAACCCCCAGCATTTTTAAATCAATTTTGAAGGGTGGTTCTTGAAAAATGACATTGATGTATCATCTCAAGATCTTTTATAAAATATCATTTTGTTGTGCATATTATACTATAAAGAAGTGTCATAGGTTTTTCTTGTAATTGTCAATACCATAACTTTGAAGGGACACTGGGAGGACACAAAATGACACATCCTTTCTCCAGAACATATGCCATTCACTTTTAACCCCACGTATTTACTTGGTTCCTAGCACTTGACATCTGGTGCCACACGTCAACCTCCAGAACCCCCCTGAAGGTTTTGGCTGATTCTATTAACATACTCATCAATTAGTTACTTACTCTCCTAATTTCTGAAAAAACGCTTAAAGGGTAAGAGAAAGAATAATAGTGAATGGCTCCAAAACGTGCTGAGAAGCTAGTGGTCAGATCCACCAAGAAAGTTGTGGAATCAAGTGTGCAAGTTTCTGTTGTAGGCAAAAGACTAACCCGTGGAAAAAAAGATACTCAAACAACTGATGGAGAAGAAGAAGTAGGTATCCAAGAGCATGTGGTGGTCATTCCCATTCAAGAAGTGACTCCTAAAGCACAAAAGGATTCACCTAACTCTGCCATCACCACAGAAAACAAAGCTGAGGAAGAGAATAATACTCAAGATGGTGGAGTCCAAAATAATGAAGAGGAAGAGGATGAGCATGAGGAAGTGAAAGAGAAGAAGAATAAGGCCAAGACCCCAAAAGGGAAAAAAGGGAAGGAGAAAAAAAGAGGGAGAAAAAAGGGTAGGAGAAGTGTTGAAGGGTACCAGAGGTATGTGTATAGGGTGTTGAAGCAAGTGCACCCTGAAATGGGGATTTCTTCCAAGTGCATGACTGTTCTGAACAACTTGATGAATGACATGTTTGAGAGGCTGGCTTTTGAGGCTTCTAAGCTGAAGGACTACACTGGACACATGACATTGTCTTCAAGGGAGATTCAAGGAGCAGTGAGGCTGGTTTTGCCAGGAGAACTTGGAAAGCATGCAATTGCTGAAGGGGTCAAAGCTGTTAACAACTACACATCCTATGATGCTTGATGTATACACATCTAGTTCTCTAGTAGTTTAGACAAGATTTCTATGTTTAATATAAATATGTACTTAATTAGTTATATGGTTAGTTTCTTAATTAGTTGATGTGTACTGTGTTAACTAGCTAGAATGTGTTGTTTTTTGCATTTTGCATTTGTGAAGGAGCTGAAAAATGGAACATTGTTACTTATTTTGTGTATGGTTGCTTCATAGGGTTAGAATTGTAGATTACTAACTGTTGTCCTTGTGACCTTGTCTATGTGTAATGCAAGTAGCTACTTCAATTTTCTTTGATTTTCTGGGTAGTTAAGAGATGTTCGGTTTTATATTTCACAATATTCTACATGCATGGTGGAAGGGTATTATTGTATTTTTGACACCCTTTATACTATAGCTTAAAATTATTATTTATGAAAGGCAAAGAAGAATGAGGATCCGCAAAGACACTGACATTAAAATCAGTAAAGTACGGTACATTGTACATATGATTTTGTCCCATGTTGTTACTTGTTACTGAGGAGTTGAAGAGCATAACAGCAGGGTGCAAACGTAATAGGTGTAAGTTATACACAGAACCTATTGGTTGCTGAGTTTAATTTAACCTTCGTTTCATATATAATTAATATCTTTCATGTTAAAATATAGAAATATATGTCTCTCTTTTGTGCTTTAGTCCATTTTTTTTCAAAACGGGAAAAGATAATTTTTCTTATAGTATATCGTTATACTATATACTCATATTATTATAATTTCAACTATAATTATATATGTAAAATATTATTGTTTTAGATCGATATACTCAATGCAAATAAATATTATTAGCTCTATTAATAAAATAAAATTCCTGTAAAAAAGATTAATAAAATTAAATTGAGTTGGTACGATGCTATTTAGTTCGGTCTCGATATTTTGATTTTTGTTTTCTCATTTGCAAGAAAATGTATCCGTAATAGCTGATAAATGATATTTAGAACTCATTCAATATAACATAAAAAGGACATGAACTTTCATATCTTTATTTTTTTTCTCACATTTTTTTTACAAGTTTCGAAGTTGCGATAAGTCATTGTCATCTGGACTGGAAATTATATTCGTTTGTTTGTAAGAAATGGAAATACTATACTAATCCCTATCAGCACCTTTACGGGAGAAGGGTGATATCCCAAGTGTTAGTATTTGAAGTAGGGACTAGGGGTGGTAAAATAGACTTAGTTGTCAAGTACATTTATTTAACTCATTATTTAGTGAGTTGGACTAGGATATTCAATCTATTAGTTTTTTTTGGCTCTTCTTACCTTGGCTCTCGCTTAAAATTGGACTTATATGAGGCGAGTTAGTTCTTGGGGCAAATAGTTTTTTTACTTTATATAATTAGGTACAAAATAAAGAAAATTCAATATAGCACTTTGAATTTCTGTTTTATTTTGTTATAGAAGTAATGTGTTTAGGACAAAATATTTTAAGTTAAGAGATAATCAATGAAAGTATTTGTGTTTGTTTTTTGTTTTTAGTATGATAGACAAAGCAATTAGAGGAATTAGATAAAATAATGCAGTTAAAACTATTAAGTAAACAACTTAAAGAGATATACAATAGCTAGTAAGAGGCTTAGATTATTTCTAATTTTTGTAATTTGAATAAATTATGTTTTTTAATCCTTCTAAAATTTGCAAAGTTAGGTTTTAGTCCCTCTAAAAAAGTTGTTTGTTTTTTGTTCTAATTTTGAAATACAACATTTTTGGTCGTTCATGCGCTAAAAGAGAGAGAGAAACCAAAAACAGACAAAATTTTTGAGGAAAAATCTAACTTTCAAAAACATTTTCGTTTTACTAGTTTTGGGTTCAGTCAGATTAGATAAATACTTGTGGGTCGTTGTGAAAGTACCAAATGCATTCTTATCTTACTAGTTTTGGGTTTAATAGCAAAAGAAAAAATATATTTGTATAATTTTTTTTATATAATAGTGAGATATAAAAAGAAAATACAGAGAAAAAAAGTGTGATAAAGATGATTGATATGATAGAAACTAGAAAGAGTTAGTGGGAAAACTAGTATTGTAAAAATGTTATAGATAAATATTGTATGGATACTATTATAATAAATCCCTTTTCTTAAAACAACTAGTGGATGAACCACAAGACATCATACCTGACACTAAATTACTTAAGGTAAAAAAAACAAAAACGTGTAGATATGTCCGTGTCAACGGCTGTACTTTAACTTCTTTTAAAGTTATATAATATTAAATGAAGAAACTTTGAATTTTGGTGCATTTGAATTGTGAAGAAATTGTTTGATTAGGTTTTGTTATAAAATGATCATTTTGATTATAAAATAAAATTTTCAGTAATATTTTGCGGCTTGTCTATGGTAAGTATCCTTATTCCTGGATCCTTTCCTAATTGTAGCCGTTTCTAATGTTTTAAAACTCGTTACATGTTGGAAAATGTCAAACGTATACACTTCATTTTAAAGGTATACCAGTGAAAAGAAAAGAAAAATTGATAAATGTAACAAATGCCACCTATCATAAAAAATTAGAAAAATTTGCAACAAAACAAATAGATATAGAATCTAAATTCTAATCTAAAGATGAAAATAAATTAAAAAATTTGATGCCATTTAACTTCGTACCATTGAAAGATTGGATTGAATACTTAAAAATTAAAATAACCCAAATAGTGAAATGCCAAATTCTTATTATTTAATTCAGGGGCTCGCGAATTATTTATTTTAATTTCTATATTTATACCCATAATAAATATTGACATTTATCCGGATATTATTTTTTTATTCACCACTGACAAGGTTGAAGTTATTCCATCTAATTTTTTATAGATAGTTTTCACCAATAAATGACTGTATAGCTATTTTTCATTATATATTTGGATGGCCATAAATGTATAAAAGAAAGAGTATATTGATAAAGATATTTTTTTCCAAAATCAAAAGAGCTATTAGGTTGAACAAAATAAAGGATTCCTAACTAGCTTGTTATCCTAAAACAAAAATTACGTGAAAAGCCAAATAAGATGAAAAAATAGGTTTGTAAATAATCAAATACAATAACCCTTGCATATTTGTATACATATTTCTCAGAAGAAACAGAGGAATACCTCCATCGATAATTCTCACTGATGCTGCACTCCAACACGTTTAAGTTGTTTGTTGGGCAGTACTTATTATACATAGTACATATTTTCAACATGGTTGGATTTGGATAAACTTATAGTTGTGACTAAAATTTGAATGGAGTAAAAACGTCGGTGGTGGAACAAAAACAAAATAATATTTGCATCTCGTGCCCCCTCGTACGTGGTGGCATTTTTAACTTATTCTACAAGTTATTCTCGTTGTTAATACTTCCTCCCGTTCTTTTTATAAGAAATAAGGTAATATATTACTTACAGAGAAAAAAGTTATACATTCTATAAAAAAAATTACATAATTATTTAATCACAATTTATAATATATAATAAATGTATTATCTTTTAAAGTAATTATTTTAAAATAATTAAAACCGTAATTTATGATGTAAAATTGTAATCTGGCATTAAACTCTTATTTATATGTCCTAAGTATAAAAGAAACACCAAGAGTATCTCCAAAAAAATTGTACAAGAAAGTTGCAGCACATTTTTTGAATACCAAATTTATCAACAACACATTTCAGCAGAAATAACTACAATAATAGCAATAATAGTGTAGTTATTCACGAATCAAATAATTGTAGCGTATACCAAGAGAGTGTAATTGAACAGAATGTGCAAGTCAGTGTTCCAAAAGATCAGAGTTTGACAACATTAGCGCATGCCATGTTTGAATACAAGTTAGAACTATTTTTAAAAGTTTCTCTAACGAAAATATAGTATATTTTTTTAGTAAAAAAATCCTCAAAACATATTATACATTAGGTTACAGATGATTCATAGGAAAAATGATAAGTTTTGTATTTTAGAAGGTGCAAGTGCAACATTCCCCTAAACTCCAGAGTCACGGATTAAATACGGTGGCTCCCATGCTCAGTCCCTGTCACCCTACCGTAACTATCCACTCTACTCTAGCTAGTTTATTTAATTTGCACCAAAAAAATGCATTATTATACATAAAACACAAAACCTATTACACTGCAACTTTATGATTCTCTTCTCAGTTCTCACAACAAACACATTAGAGTATAAGACAGTGTTTGATTGCGGAGAAATAAAAACATGGAATTCTGGAACCGCAGATTGCTACTACAGAACGAGGACGTTCCCCTCTCGATGCCACCTCTCTCTCACACACACACCAAACAAGCCACTAACGCATCATCATCCTCGCCGCCGCAATCTTCGGCTTTCCAATTCCAAAGCCCTCTGCAGGTTTCGGTTCGTCCAGTTTTTTCATCGAGCGTGGCCTACGTCTTCCTCATCCTCTTCACCACCTTCTTCTTCATCGGCTTCGTCTTCCTCTACTTCCGCCAGTTCGCCTCCGACGCCGCCACAGCCGGCTCCTACCGCCGCCGAGTCCCTCCGCGCCGCGGGGAGGAGGAGGCGAAGAAGTGCCTGCCGGTGGTGGCGCACTGCGGGGAGTGGTGCGCGGAGTGTGCGATATGCCTGGAGGAGCTGCGAGAGGGCGACGCGGTGAAGATGATTCCGTACTGCAAGCACGTGTTCCACCCGCACTGCATTGACACGTGGCTCGATAAGCATGTCACGTGCCCCGTGTGCCGGTGCAGTGAGCTGCTTTGTGGAGAACAGGTGGTGGGGTCGGTGTCAGCGAGAAGACAAGAAGAAGAAGAAGTGATTCCAAATTCGGATTAGAAGAACTTTGAAGAAGATGATGACACTGTAGCGTTGCGTGTTTCATTGGACATTGGTTATTATATATCCATATTTACTAGGTTTCAACCACCACTTGAGAGTCTTAACCAACGAACGTGTACATATTACAAGTTTCTTTTCTAGTTTTGTCCATTGTCATTATTATTGCTACTTGCCAGTGTCGTTATTTAGCAGTATTTAATAATTCAATAACACTCTCTTTCAATTTTATTTTATTTTATATAAATTGTAGTAGACTAGTAGTACTGCTATTTTGCGTTTTCTTCAACTGTTCTTTTATCACCAAAATTCTTGAAATTTGGATTGAAGTGAAAATTATATATATTGTTTTATTAGTCTGAAATTATTCTTAAATGAAGTAAAAGCAAGATATACTTAGAATTCAATGATAACAAATTGTAAGAGAATTTCGTCGTAAAAGAAAAATGAAGTGATATGTTAAGAACGTGTAATTTATGTTCTTTTGATCTTGAATCAATTTCTTCAACGATTAGGGTGAATTTTAATACCAGTTTATTTAGAGACATTCCAATATATCCAAAGGGAAAACTTACTATCTTGGGGAATTGAAATCAGTGTCTCGGAACGAAAGATCCAAACAGACTATCAATTACATATCTTAGTTAAATACAAAAGATATTTGTTTTTCTTCGTTTTCTCCTAAAAAAGGTTGATATACCACGAGGACAAATGCTAGCTTTTATCTTCTTATCTTCTATTTCTCTTTTCAATAAAATATTTGTTATTTTTTTTATCTTTTTTATTTAAATTAGGATTTTGTTTTATCTTTATCATTTTTTACATAATGTAAGGTTTTTTTTTTTTTACTTTTATTACATAAGTTATTGATGATGATAGATAATAAATTTATTTTCTTCTTGTTACTATTATTAGTTAGATTTTTTTTATTATATTATTTAGTTTAACCATTATACTATTCATATTATTTATTTTTTTATCTCGTCATTATACTTCAAGTTATTGATATTGATCTTCAAAGAACATAGACTAATATTATTTTCTATTATTTTTTTAATATTTTTTATATTACACTATTTACGTAATTTATTCTAGTATTTTTAACATTATACTTCAAGATATTTAAATTGTTACATTAATGAATATGATGAAAGTATGTCTATTTAAGAGTATGTTATTTTTAATTTATTTTAAACATGTTTGAAAATGTTTTAAGATATAATATAAGATCAATAGTAGAATACACAATATAAAAAAAAGGAGACTAACACATATAATTAAAATAATTCATCTATATAAATTAATAATTAAAAGAGTTTAAAATTAATTATAAATATCAAAATATATTTTTATTAATAAAATTAAATTTTATGTAACGTATCATTT
>PYAF01002382.1:689986-710600 GCA_007407185.1 Glycine tomentella
ATATTTTTGTTATTTTACATTTATATGCTATTTAATAAATAAGTTTATCAAATATTGTAATTTAAAATTTTTTAAATATCAATTAATTTTTCAATTTTCGATTACCAACTATATTTGACAAACATCATAATAAAGGGTAGGTAAATAATATTATTTAAAAATACATATATATATATAATTTTATTTGTTAACATAGCTAATGAATTAGTTTTTAATTTCACATTTCATTCTATTTTAAAAAAATATTAAGAGCTAAATATAAAATAAGAAACAATATTGTCTTTATAACTTTCATTTTTTATTATCTCTATATAATAAAGCGATCGACTATGTTTAGAAAATTTATTTCTTACATTTATTTCCACATTTTTTTTTGTAATATGCACATTATAATTTATAACATATTTTGGAATTATTTTTAAAATGAGGGTGCATTTTTAAAGACAAATAAACCAGTAATCGGTGCGGGTCCTATTGTCGGAGAATAAGATGATCTTCTGTGTTATTACCAGAAGAATCCTCTATGGATACAGAGCTTCGTGAAGGGTCTCCACATCATTCGATAATCAATAATGTTATATCAAGTCCTTTCATTTCTTACGTGTTTATTTAGCTCACCACCAACTCTCACCTCTCTTTTTATTACTCCCCATAACAGTTTTTTATTTCATCAAAATGAAAGCAGGTTCTACTTGCAAATAAACTTTTTACTAGCTCAAGAAAAAAGAAAAATGAAATGTGGCATTCTATTATTTACAAAATTTTCAATTTTCAAGTCTTACCTTGAGGTTGATTCAGTAGGCTCCAAGTGTCCAACAACTGTGTTTATGGTCCCAGGGCTCCATCACTTCAGTCAATTCTTGAAAACATTGAATTCGTTGCCTTGATTCAATTTTTGTTTAACTCCAATCAAGGACGTGATTATTGCATAATGACATTTGCTTGAAAGGGTTAAACTTTTGTTTCAATATACATAGCTTCTGATTGTGTGATCAAGTCTTGCATAATTTACTTCTACTTGGTAAATGATTTGCGTGTCAAATAGTCAAATATTTTTTACTTTTGAATGGTGGTTTTTTTCGCATTTGAAATTATTTGTCATAATATGGTGCATTGCGTTGTGTTAATGTAATTGCTTTTTTTTTTTTTAATTGTATACTACTTTCGTTGCCCATCCAAAGCTGTAAATACCAATATGCATCATCTTTTAGCTTGCCAGGTGTACTCCAAATAGTTATAATTCATTTAAAAGTTAAAAATTAGGAAGTTATGGTTAATTAATCACTAGAACTTTGTATTAGTTAATTCTCTCTTTTATGATGAGGTGCAGTAGAGAGACCTATCCGTGCCAGCTTCTCATTCTATCAAGGATACATTTTTATCATCTCAATTTCTCTTGTTGAACCCTGACACATATCACAATACTAGAAATGTACTTTAAATTGGTGTACCTCTTTCCCATTATTTTTTCGTAACAATGAAAACAATAAATGAAAATAGAATTATATGCTTTAGAATTTCACAACTCATGTCAAATGAATATAAAATGACCATTAAAGGAATCAATGGTTAACTTAAAAGGATGAAATAGTAATACTATGTGATAATAATTAAAAAAAGTATTACAGAAATGCAAAAGCAAAAAATAAATACTTCAATTCTTTTTGGTCCAACCATACAAACCAAATAAGATTTAAATGGAATAATTTTGCATCTTATTAATTAACATGCACAAAAGCATTAAATGCATTCCTTGGTTAACAAAATTAAGAAAGTTATTAATCTAATGCAACATTATCAAAATTTTCACAAATTTTCCTGGTTGGAAATTAATTTATGTTTTAAGCAACTATATTTTATAATCACACTGCCCAACAATAACCTAAAATTTCTATTAAAACTTTCAAGCATCTTTGCATATTTCTTTTAATTTAATCGGGGTAATAAAATTAAAATAATTAATAATAAAATAAAAGAACATCAAAATTAAATACAGTAGTTGCTTTCAACGCCATTCGTTATGTTCTCCCATTTATTTGTCAATTTGATGGCAGTTATATGATTGATTCATTTTCTATATTTTTATCTTTACCCAAAAGTCAAATGTTGGATGTTACTGGGTCTTTTTCCCAAACCTACAACTAAAGAAAAAGTAACTGCGCAATTAGTTACGTGGATTAAAAAAAGTGAAAACATTGCCTAAAAAGGGATGTCAATATCATTGTCTTACCAAACTGCCAATCAAGCAAAAGATAAAAAATCAAAAAGAACAATTCGAAATGGTATTTGGTCCAACGAAATCTTTCTAGTTGTGATATGCTGTCATTTGTCAAGAAACTTCTATCAATCATCAGACCACACTTCAACAAAAAAACCTTAATTACCTAGAAAGAGAAGGTGCAGGTTTGATCTGATGACCAATGCTGACCCACTTCAGAGCAAAACCAATCTGATTTTGATATATGTAGTGTACATCCCAAACAGAAGTTTAAAACTTCAGAGCAACATTATAAACACAAAAATAATGCAGACAGAGTTTTGATCTACAAGAGTTTATAACCACCATGGAACCATCCAGCTACCTAGAATTAAAATGACAAAAATCCCTATCCCCAAAACCACAAAGTGCAAAACTGAAACTTCAAAAACGACATACATTTTTTATTCATATGAGAATCATGGCCCCAAAAAAAATGCCATCATGTGTTCCATTTGTGCACTCGACATAAATACAGTAATCATAGTAAGAAATATAAAAAAAAAAAAAAAAAAAAAAAAAAAAAAAAAAAAAAAAAAAAAAAAAAAAAAAAAAAAAAAAAAAAAAAAAAAAAAAAAAAAAAAAAAAAAAAAAAAAAAGTACCTGGAAACGTCCAGGACATAAAACTTGTTAGAATCCTGTATTTTGTTAAAAGTGTGACCTTTATATTAATGTCAAATTATTGTATAGAATAAGCACGTATCACCTCCACCACAGGCGCATGACACATTGGGCACTTCCTTCTGCTTTCAAGCAACTCATTGGCACATTTTGAACATGTACACAAATGACCACATCTGCAACAGAAGCACAAGGATACTCTTAGTGATTACAATCAGGTTGAGGTGCAAACTGGCTACAAATTTGTCCAACCGATTATGTAGATTACCTGTACAACAAAGAATCGATATTGCTTTCACAGCATATACAGCAAAGTCCTTTTCTCACACATTCCCATTTAGATTTATCTTCTGGTGACTCGCAATCATGTATTCCTGAAATAAATTTAACTTAGTCTTCCCAGAAAGCTATATGAAAAAATTTATTTTTCTTTTAAAAATCACAGCTCAGTTGAATGGGAAAAAGAGCCCTGAAAATGGAATGTGAAGTGGTGAGAGAAATAGCAAACCTGATGAACCAGCAGAGCGATTTAGGGCTGCAGAAACTTCTTGCCTTATAGATCGCTGCAACTCAAGCTGCATATCCATACAAGCCTCCAGCATTCTCTGCATGTTATTCATCCTTTGCTGTAATCGAGCCATGTCAATTCTCAAGTCATTAATAATCTCCCAATCCTGTCAAAAAGACAAATAAGAGAATTATATAATTGACAACACATTTATAAAAAAAATAAAAAAATAAAATGAAGTTAAGAATCTACTATCTACATTGCAAACATCAGCAAAGGAAAAATAGTGATACCCAGTAAATTTCAACTTTTTTGTTCCTATAAATCATTGCATGATAAAATCATCAGGAAAACAAATAAATTTTATAACTTAAATTATCAAATAAAATTCATTTACAGGACCAATAATGCATAAAAATTATTTGCACTTTATTAGAGCATATTGAACATAGCACAAAGCAAATTTACGCACGATTACTAGACGCTGATTATTTATATCATTCTGTGACCAGTTGTCACGATGGTGGTGCTGGTCCCAAATAGGCAGAGGAGGTGGTATAGGTAAAGAGGGCAGGTTAAGTGGACTATTAACAGTAACCTCCTCCTGACCAACAATTTGATCCCTACTATGCTGCTCAAGGTCCTGCTCTACTGAGGCAGAAGAAGGAGTTGTTTCTTGCAATTCCCAGTCAATGTTAGCATGACCTTGCCTTTCAACATATGACTGTATCAACTGATCAAGACTCTCACGAAAACTGCTGCGAAGGAGGTTAGAGACACTTCTCCTGCAAGATGAACAGAAAGATTTACTCTAGATTACAACTTTCATGTTAGAAAGATAATTGCAGTAACTCTTCACTTGTATTTACATACCTATTAAGAAGTTCCCTGAGTTCAACACTATACACATTGTCATCTTCAGGAAAATAAAATCCACGAATTCTACCAACTGGAGCACTTTCATGATCAGAAGGTCCTCCCAACCAATTTTCCACAGCCTCTTGGAAGCCACCATCTTCTTGCCACACTTCATGAGATTCTTGCAGACGAGAGTTTTCTCCATCCTCATTTCCCAAACCGTTGTCAGGCCACTCATTTGCTGTATTACTGAGCTGATTATCATTGACATTTTCCTCAGTGCTATTTCTCCATTCGGTATTATTCTGATACCACTCACTTCCTTCAGTTTCAAAAGCTTCTTCTGGCTGTTCTCCTTCTAGAGCACCACATTCATTCCAATTTACATCATCAACAACATTATCCTCCATATGAATGTTGTAATTTGAAGAATTGTTTAGACTATTATTTATACCACCCAGCTCAGACTGCTCATCATGCACCTCGCTGAATTCTTGATTATTACTATGCTCTGAATCTTCAATTCGCAAGCTTTGTTGGGTAATTTCATTAGCAGCATCTTCAGTTGGCATAACATTAACATTTTGCTCAATGTTGTCCCCTCTTTCAACACAAGCGCTGAATGATGATTGACAATCTAGTGATTCAATTGGCAAATGCTGCAACTGCTCTGCTTGAGCAGTAGATTCTTGCCAATCTAAATTCTCACATGCGGTACCTTGTACGCAGTTCTGGCTGCCTGATACCCCAAGTCCATTGCTTCCTCTGTGATTAGGGTCAGACTGTTCAGGATGTACAATCGGGACTATATGTGAACTGCTTGATCCCATTTGTTCATTTGTATTAAAATCAATTTCAACATTAGATGAGGTATCAGATGCATTGCTGGTTGCTTGACTGCAACCACTGTTCTCCTTTCTAGAGAAAAATCCTTCCCTGTTCAGAAGACAAATTAACATCATTGGCATATAACAAAAATCTAAAATAACTAAAATGAAGATGAGGCTAAAATAATTAACACAACCTCCAATCAGATTAAGCATTAGCAGCTTTAAGTGCTGTAATAACCAAAAAAAAAAAACATGAATCAATGGGCTTAATAGAAAATAGAGAAACTATTTACTTTTATCCATCTATAGCAAGATCAAAGCAGGGAGGGAATTTTTTAAAAAGTTATTACATAGTTAACCCCATACAACAGTTGTATTCAATTGTCAATAAGTCATTTTTTCTGTGTTTTTCTACTAAAACGAATTAGTATTTGACATGTGATCTAAAAAACTCAGAAAAAAAAAAAAAGAGAGCATCTGAATCCAAAATATACAAAATTAGTAATTTAGATGCTATAAATATATCAGTTGAACATTCAAAAGATGGATATAGCAATTTTCAGTACAAGTCAGCATGTATATTGAAGTGATCAAATAAAAGTTACATAGACCGGCACAATAGGGCCAGTGCACTATATGTCATACATTTTTTCTGGTAAAAACTTACATAAAGACAAAAATAATTGCAAGAAAAAATGTAGTTGAAATCATCAACTTAATGTCATAAAGAAATTCATACCTTAAACCTGATACAGTTTGTCTTCGCCTCAAGAAGCCCAATTCACTTTCTGCAACCGAAAGGGGCTTGTTATTATCAACAGCTCTATCATTTCTCAAGAACCTGCCTCTAAGCAATGCCTGTAAACATTTTAAGAAACATTCATCAAATGGAGGACAAAGCTCGGGATTTAAATCACATCCTAAATTTGAAAATATGCTTGATTGGATTAAAATTTACAGTATTTGGTATTACCTTTCTAGGTTTTCTAAATTATTGTATTTCAGATTGTTTCTGCATTAGGAATGTTTTATAGTTACCTCACGTTAGTACTTAGGATTTTAAATATATATTAACTATCCCAACAATGAAATTATATATTACTTAAATTTCGCCTTGAAATTCAGTGTACAGCCAAAGTGCTCACTGACTAGTACTGTCTGGTTCAACTGATGTGAATCTCTTAAACAGTTCTCGTAACAAAGCTGAAAGCTCCAAACCCAAACTTAACAGCTAATAACCACATGATACAGGATAAGGGGATAATAGTACAAAAAGAAAATATTAATCATTTATTGGACAAACCTGAATGCGATTTCGATAGGAGAATTGTGACACAGCCCGATGGTTCAACAACTCCTGAATTTCTCTTTCCCTTTCTCTCTCAGCCTTCTTAAGCATATCAAGCATAGCTTGTCGGCCACATAATTTACGTATGCCCCTCCGTGTATGCTCAGCTTGGCCCCCAATCTGGTTAACAATGAGTCCATCACGCACACGTTCAATTTGTATATCAATTTCAGCAGATGGTTCTTCCCTGTTTTCCCCAGACGAAACACTTCTCTGCTGGCTACTCATTTGTACCCACTCCCTAATAACTCTCACCCTTTCCTGCTCGGTTTCCCCAAGCCATTCTCCCCTTGAACCATTATTTCTTCCAGAAATGTTTGATACATGATCCCTAGCACCACTATTCATCCATTCCCTGAAAATTTGCCTCACTCTTTCCCTTTCAACTTCTCCCAAGTCAGAAGAGTTTTCACAGCTAGAATTGTTTAAATCCTCGTTACCATCATGGGATTCATTCTGACTTTGCGACTGTGACCATGTTTCAGATTCATTCTCACCCAAAACTGCATCTTCTAAAACATGCCGCTGCCCTCTTTCATGGATATCCAGTCTATCGTGTTGTGAAAGGTCCGCAACCAACCCATCCCTCCTTTGCTCAAGAGATACTTCACCAGGTCTTCCTTGAACTTGATTCACCACATGTTCATCTTCACTCTCTCGCCACATTTGCAAGAGCGAAGATGACCGGGTGGTTCCCCGTCTTCCATCTCCACCTCTCCCAGAAGACTGGGAATGGGAGTCCCTCAGGAAAGAAGAGTCGAGCACAGACACACTGTGTAGACCAGCAATAGCCATTCCTAGATTACTTTTCTAGCAAGCATACAGATCTCTTCAACCCATCTCATTCAAAAGCACTAAAATTTGCATTCGGTAACATGGCAGGAAAAAACAAATTCATCTTCATTCAAACACAGATCTTTTTTATATTTTCATGGATTCACCCATCACATCAGCCAACACCGTTACTCTCCTTGCCAATATCATGGCCACCATCATCCCCATCAAGGAAACGAAATCCAAACTTCGAAATTTTCCAATTGAAGGTATCACCGCTACCTACACTTAATCCTGCACCCAAAAAAAAGGAAGAAAAAAAAACACACATATCAATTTGCTTTCCTTTTTCCAAATTCACAATCGAAATTCGTAACCATAACATCAGAATTAAATGTATATAACAAAAACATGCCAAATAAAACAATAAAATTATAAATAGCTACATTAAAAACACCTGAACCGAAATATTCTCAGATTCCATAATTTCAGCGAAGCTCAGCAAACGAAAGCCATTCGGCTCACCACGTCGGAGTTCGTCATTTCGACTCCGGAAAAGGAAATTCGAAAATTCATTTCTCACCATTTCGCTCAGAAACAGAAACGCGCCACAGAGGAGATAAAATGAAAATAATTCCAAACGGAAATCAAATTCGCATTGCTAAACACACAAATTTCCGACCAGGAAAAAGAAGCACAACCAAACAAATTGAATCCAGAGGATTCAATTCAGCAACGGAACACAAAAAAACAGCACGCATTTTTAAGCGATTGCGATTTAACAGTAACGTTGAAGCGTGAAAATGAACGTACCGGTGAAGCAGAGCTTTTTGATTTTGAAGTAAAGGAAACGAAACCCTAAACGCTAAGAGAAAGAAAAGAAAATTCAGAGAGAGAGAGAGAGAGTAATGACAACGAAAACGGAAGCGCACATAGAGAGAGAAAGAGGGAGAGAAAGAAAGAGCGGCGATTTAGAATTAATAAATGTTGACACGTCTGCATGGAAACTGCCGTAACGTAAAATTAAATAATTTAAAAATAAGTATTTATTTATTTAAGCGATTATTATCATTCCGTGACACGTGGCTATCTGCCCCCTCTTCCGGGCAAGTGACGAAATGCTTCCTCTCTCAATCTTGAATGAACGTGAAGTTTTTCGAGACCGCAAAACCAGAAGGCAGAACCTATCATGAACGGCGTCGTTTTGTGAAAATGGATGTTTTAAAAAAGAGGGCGAAGTTCTTTCGACGCTCTCTTTTTAATGGAAGTAGTGGTTTCCTTTTTCTTTTCTTTGTTTTTTTTTTTTAAATATCTTTTTCCTTTTCAATTGAATCATTAATTTTTCTCTTTGAGTATCTTTATTGTAAAATATTAAGTAAAGATCATGAGTTCAAGATTTAATTTTTACTACATTTTTCAATAAAGGAATTGAAAAAATATTTAACATGAAAGATGAGTTATTGAAAAAGATTTCTCAAGATCTACATATTATTCAAAAAAGAATAAATTTTATTCATTTTTCTCTTTTCATATTATCTCAAAATGAGATATACTATTAAGGAAATAAATGAAAGAGATCTTGAGAGATCTTTAATCCTATGTGACACTATGAAGTCTACCAAAAAGTAATCTAAAATCCAAATTTAAAATCTACCACTAAAATGTTCTAATGGCATAGAAAAAGATATGTTTATTTGGTATAATGTTCTAAAATAAGATTTTATAAAACATAATTTAGGTGAAACTTTAACTATAGACCATTTTAGAACAAAATGGATTGAATAATCAAATAAAAAGGGGAAAACTTAATCTAGGTATTCTGTTGGCGAAAACTAAATTGATTAGTGACTTGTTGATTATTTTTTGACAGATATTTTTCATATACAATACCTAAAGATCAAATCAATAATAATATACTTAACAAATATTATTATCTTTCAATCATTTAAATAAAACATTTTGTTAGGAAATTCTGTTCTGACGTTAAAATATATCAAAGTTATAAATTTTTATAAAAAATATTTTCTTTATCAAAATAATAATAACATCTAAAATAATGGAATAAAGATTATTACATTGATGTAAGGATGCATTATAAATTATTTTGTGATGATTATTAATTATATTTTGATATTTGAACAACATAAATACACTCATAAAAAATGTGAGAATAAATAAATAGTATAAATAGTTAAATTAGTCTTAAAAATGTGAGATACTGACAAATTGATTTTTAAAAGATGAAAAAATCAAATTTATTTTTTGAATGTCCAAAAATTGCAACAAATTAGTTCTACAAATAATTTAATGACAAATTGATTTCTAAATTTTAGAACTTAATGTCACATTAATTCTCAAAAAATATAACTTATTGTTAAAAATTGGTCCTTTAACATTACATCTTAATAACAAAATAATTTCACAAATTTAAAGACAGGACTAATTTGTTATTGTTCTGCTCGTGGTGAACAGAAATGTCCAACAAGGATTATTGGATAATTAACATAGGATCAGCTTATAGTGTTCAAATATCCCAAGGAAGAAAAAGATCCCTACAGGAATACACAACACGAAATGGCATGCAGTGTGAATGGAAAAGAGAGAATCAAAATATGTGTGTCCCTTTCTCCATGGATGATACTCTATTTATAGGATACTGACCTGGACTCTGGTGGAGTGGTGATTGAAGCCCACTATCTTTGGCTGAAATATTTGGATAACTGATTATCTAAATAACTGAAAAACGGTGGTTGTGATATTATATCTTCTGTTCTTTGATGGTTAAGATATTGGGTTGTTGAGAAGTTTGAATATTTGAATTGGTAAAATAAATGAGCCTTTTATCTTGGGCCAAGGGAAATTACCGTAACAGATGCCTCCCAGTTTGGTTGGTCAGCACTCTGACCTGCCAAGTTGTGCTAGCAATTATCGCTGAATCGAGGTTGATGAGGATATTCAATTCTTGAGTTTTTAACCCTCTCTTGAGCTTTGCTCTCAAGATTCAATTCTTGAGTTTTTAACCCTCTCTTGGGCTTTACCCTCAAGATTCAATCCTTGCAACTTAACCATTTTTATCCCGGAGGGCCGTTACGATAATTTCCCTTCATTATTTGACATGCAAAAATAATAATATTTCACACATATATTATTATAAAAATACTATAAAGAATGATTTATGACACTTCATATTAGAAAAGGGGGAAGAAGACTTAACTTTTGCTTAATCTAATCTGTGTTGCCGCTCATGAGACAAGATCCACCCTCATAAAATGATATTGCGCATATGCCAACCTGACTTCCCTGTTGGTGAATCTCACATTCTATATTGATGATGTTGCATTCTATATTGATGAGGTTGTCTTCTTATGCTCTACACCCATCATATTAGGATCTTGATTTGCAGTTGTTATGCTTTCACCATTATTGGGTGGGAATCGAATTTTATCGCTTCCCATAGGCCCATCATCTGATTTAGCGGCGTGGATGAAGTCTTAACTGGACTCATTGCCTCATAACTATATGTCCGGATTGGCTTCTATTTGTGCAACATTCCTCGATTCTCATTATGAGCCAGATTCTCCATGTTCCTCCATTTGAAGCGCTGCTCTATAAGCTGAGAAAACCTTCTCAATGTGATAAGTAAAAATTATGGGACTATCTCGGAATCCATCCAAATTCTTCACTATTAATAAAATGAGATTACGCAAGGGTTCCGGCAATCATTACAATCAACAAACAATTTCAACAAAAATTGTACCACAACATCACAAGAGGTAGGCATACAAAATAGGATTATGTACGAAATTAATTCCTACCACCAGAAATAATAATTAACAAATCCCAACGGTTAAATTGATTTATTGCAAGATAGGAACATACTGACCAAATTTAAGGATAATCCATCAGTTGATAAAAGGGATAACTCTAATATCACTGTCCGAAACAAGATAAAACAGAGCAGAAATTCTGATAACTTTTGTTTGCAGTTGAAACATTCCATCTTGAAAACGCTTTAATGAATGATCCGAATGGTCAGAATGCAGAAACATATTTGATTAATCTTTTCTCCAAGTTTGAACGCGAACCAACGGATAGTTTGAGAGAAATGTCCCTCGTAATACCGTTGTCTGCTTCAGAAAATGGATTCTGAACCAGCTCGGTTTGGGAATTTCTGGTGATTCTACAAGCTTCTATTCAAGAAACCAACCATTAGATGTTAATATTGGTGAGTCACAAACTTGCTATAAACTTTTCAACAAGATCTAATGGTTAGACAAGGAGATCGAGAAGATTGAAGGATGACATTTTCTGCCCTTCTCAACATGCAAATTTTAATGCTTTCTTTCTCCTCTCATTTTTCTCTCTTATACCCGTATCAGAGCGTGGGTGTGCGGTCTAACTGTTACTTCTTGTGTTTACCATCGGGAACGTGGGATTTGAAATTTAAAGTCTCCACAGACAGCGCCACTGTTCTACTCGTGGTGAACAGAAATGTCCAACAAGGATTGTTGGATAATTAATATGGGATCAGACTCTCTCTTTCTCAAGATGCTTATAGTGTTCAAGCACCCCAAGGAAGAAGAAGATCACTACAGAAATACACAACACGAAATGACGTGCAATGTGTGCTGTGTGAATGGAAAAGAGAGAGTCGGAATGTGTGTGTCCCTTTCTCCATGGAGGATACTCTATTTATAGGATACTAACCTGGACTCTGGTGGAGTGGTGGTTGAAGCCCACTATCTTTGGCTGAGATATTTGGATAACTGATTATCTAAATAACTGAACAACGACGGTTGTGATATTATATCTTCTGTTCTTTGATGGTTAAGATATTGGGTTGTTGAGAAGTTTGAATATTTGAATTGGTAAAATAAATGAGCCTTTTATCTTGGGCCAAGGGAAATTACCGTAACAGTTACGCTTTTGCATATTCAGGGACTAAATTTATATTTTCTATCTTTCATGAACCAATTTATCACTACTTTACACTTTCAAAAATAAATTTAACTATTTACCCAAATAAGTAAAATTCTTCTTATTCTTGTAATGGTGACTCTAAAATTAAAAATTAAAAATTAAAAATTCTAACACTAAGATAAAAGTTGTTTAAATCCTGATATTGTTAAGTACCTATTGTTTTAAATAATAATTAATGAATAAATATTTTTTTATATTGCATGTGATAATTTCTATGTATACATAAAGTTTACATGTAAATCACATAAAAATAATCTTTTTTTTCCTCATATAACGCTTGTTTTTGTGATTAAAACGTAGGAATTTAGCTTCTTTTGAGCTTTCATCCAGTAGATGTTAAAAGTAATTGATTTATAGTGTGTTGGTTGTATTTTTGTAGAAATTACACAGCAGAGACATGGAAGATGGATTGAGAGTCTGGAGTATCGCGCTCAGCGTGACAGACTCACTTAGCGCACCAAGCCCCCTCAATGCACCAGCTATCTTAGCTCGTGGCCCCTTATCCAGCCGGACTTTGCAAGCGCGCTTAGTGCTCACTTGCTCGCTTAGCGCGTGACCAACGTCGAAAAAACATGAGTGTACTGCATTTTAAAGGAAAGAAAAAGAGGGAATTAAGGATTATTCAGTCTAGGAGCAAAGGAGGAAGCAAGGTCACAAAGGAGAGCATTCTGACTCCATGGAAGCTTGCTCCACACCATTGTTTTCCCATTTTCTTCCATTCCATTCCATTTGTCTATTATTTTCCTTTGTTTTGTAAGCCTCTCATGACAATGAGAGGCTAAACCACCAATTGTTGAGAACTCAACAACCAAACATTCTTGATGTAATGATTCTCACTATTTATTTAATGTTATTTTCGTATTATTGCCTCTTTTCTGAGTTTATTGTCATGTTTGTGTTTTGACCATCCATGCTCGTGTTTTGTTATAGGTTTTATGCATTGGAAAATGTTTATTTACTAAGAACTGAAAAGAACATCTAGGTGATCCATATCTAAGGGTAGAATGGTTTTACTTAACCTAAAGTATTCGTCTTTACTCTTAATGCAAATCGTTTGACATAACTCTTAAGGGATTAGGAGTAAAAATTAGGTGATTTAGGCTCTTTCGCATGAAGAATCATGATTAGAGTAGATTAGTAGATGTGAGAATAATGTTAAATATCGAAAAAAATTCTAATATTGCATCAAGGGTAGCTTCGTTTAGTTTAACCCCCAACATGTTCCGTATTCTGTATCAACAGTCACTTCACTTCTCCTAGTGTTTGTGTTTTCTCCCTTGCACTTGCTTTGTTTTGTAGTTTAATTTACGTTGAATTCATTTACATGTCTTATTACTCTGCAAATATCAAAGTTAATTCATTAATTGATTAAAATTAGAAGTATATGAACGCTGAGTACAGTCAACGTCTCCGTGGACTCAACACTCGGATTTATCATTTTATTACTACTTGGACAATTTGGTGTACTTGCCAAAGAGTTAACAACATGTCAAATGTGATGTATAAATGGTCAATTTTGTCCCTATAATTTCCATTTAGTGATAATTTCATTCATGTACTATGGAAAAGAACAATTTAGTCAACAAAAGTGTAAATGTACCAATAATTTAGTTCAACCGTTAACTTATCTTTGTTTTGGTTAACGGTGAGCGCATACGTGGTATGTGAAGGCCGACATGGTAGATCCCCATATGCAAGAAGACATTCCACACCAACCAACAATATTTTAGACTAAAATGTTAGTAAAACTTTTTTTAAAAATGTTGATTTTCCTATTTTCAAACCTAATGACTATTTTTAGAAGATGTTTTTTCTTCCTAATTTCTTGCAAATACGTTATTATGCAATGACACTTTGGTCCCCAATAGATATAACTTAATGAAAAAATGATCCACAACACTTTCATGAATTATAAATGCACATTCATAATTAAGCTTAGGATTCTGTTCATAACAATCAAATAGTAGCAAAATCTATAACATGACAATACTAAAAAAACACCAAATTATGGATTAACATCCACCATTCTACCCACAAGTCTAACATAATACTATCACAACAAAAATTTCAAAAGAACAAGTTAAGAAAATAATTAGTTTTTTTTAAAACCATAACAAAAAAAATGACACCTTATTAATCACAGCCTAATCATCTAAAATATCAAATTGTTTTCATGAACCACTTAGAAGGAGGTTGAGGATGCTAGAAACATGGTGTAGGAATGTAATTCATGAAATTTGGTTGGTTCATTCTTGGAAATGGTCCACTTAGAAAGGGAACTCTAATCATAAAAGTTGCAAGACGAATTGGAGGTGGTCTAAATGCAAGTGCCACTAATACAAATGTTGAGACATTTACAACTTCAACACGAGGAGCAATTTGTGGTAAAACTTCAATTGCAACTGGTTCAATGAATGGTGCACTTTGAGAGCAAATAATTCCCTTCTGCAGTGAATGAATGAAATCAATACAAATTAACAAACAACAACCTTCTAAATAAAAACATCAAATATATTAATTAATAGTATATTGTTGTCCTAGTTGTTGTTTCCACATTTTTAATTCATGAACGTGTCGTGGACTATTTAGTCATTATGTTATATCTATCGGGGACCAAAATGTCATTATGTAACAACATATTAGCACAAAATAAGGAAAGATGATCTTCTTCTCAAAACAGTCGTTAGGTTTGAAAATAGAGAAATCAACATTTAAGAAAAAGTTTAACTGACATTTTAGTTTAAAACATGTGGAAGGTCCCCCTACACACGTTGCTTTGTCATGTCGACCTTCATGTGCCATGCATGCACTTAACATTAATGAAAACATAAATAAGTTAACAATTGGTCTAAATTATTGGTACATTTGCACATTTGTGAACTAAATTATTCATTTTCATAGTCCAGGAACAAACTTGTCATCGAATGAAAACTACAAGCATGAAATTAGTCATTTATCATTTTTATTGGCAATTGATAATTGAGAGTGTGCTAGTTTTTTTTGTTAGTGAACAGTTTCAAACTCAGGGCCATGACATCTCTCTTTCCCTGTCTCCCTTTAATCACCAAGTCAATCTTATAACAATTAAGACTAAATTGTAATTTTGGTTCCCCTATAATTTCAAATCTTTGGTTTTGGTTCTTCTATTTTTAAATTAAGACATTTAGTCTCCATATTTTTCAGAATAAACAATTTTGGTCCTGGCCTCTGTTGACTATTAGTTAACTATCAAAAGTTAAATATTAACTTTGATGTGACATATTGATGTTGACATGACACTTAATATAGGTTACTAACATGACATTTACTTGACAAAAAATTAAATAAAATAAAAAATAAAGAAGGTTTCGATAGGAGTAAAATGTTTCTTATTTTCATATATATTATGTTAATTTTAATGTACTTTAATAAAGTATCAAATAATTTTTGTTAAATTATATATATATATAGTATAATTTTGATTCAATGATAAGTTTTGGATAAAATATATAGTAATAAAATTATTGATTAAGTACATATATCTTACAATTGTATAAAATCATAATTATTCTTAACTCTTTGCCATGAGTAAAAATTCGTAATGTAAGTCTTGTTGTAAAATCTCTTTTACAATTTTTTAATATATTATTGATGTAAAATATTTACTAACTTAATATAAATAATTAATTTATGTCAAAAATTTAATCACTTTTACTAAAACCTTCATTCTAATTATATTTTTTCACCCACATCTCTTTATTCAAATGAATATGGTGATAAAAGTTTTTGCTTTAGGATAATCGACGTTCAATTATAAAAGTAGTATAATTAAAATCATTAAAATACAAAATAAACAAATTATTTCAAATTATACATTAGTTAGATGATTTCATTTAATAATATGGGATCCTATCCAAGTCTACATTGACATCTCTCTTCATTGGTCCAATTGAGCATAACCGAAAAGTAGGCCAAATTAATCATAACCGTTGTACTTACGAGCCTGTACAATTGATGCTCAAAAATATATGGTCGTTCATGTTCGAGGTATACATAGAAAGTATGGTCATCATTAAGTGAAAGTAAGGTCATCATGAAGTTCTCAAAAGGCTGCCTCCATCACATGACACTTTTGTGGACACAAAACTCTTTTTTTAGATTAGTCATAAATTGGCACCAGTTGTCTTCTAAATCCATGGATAGATTTGAGTATAAAACTAACAATAAACCCCAAGTTTAAATAGTTGATCAATAAATTAGCTATTAGTTATCAATTAAAAAAAAAAGATAACCTATTCATAACCATGTCTACCTAAAGGTACTTCAGCCTAATCATCAACTTGCTTAATATACACAAAATACAGAAGATGCCTCCTTAACTTATAACCTTGCCTTATGAATTCAGTCTTCTTAGGACTAAAGCAATCCCAAATTTAAATCATGCTTAGCTCAATTTTTGCATGCAAACCAACCGTACCCTTTTTATTTTGTTTTCCCTTTCTTCCTCATACGTCCGCCAGCATTTTATTTTTTTCTAAGAAAAAAGGAAGGAAATTAAAGGTGTCCATGAACATATTTAGAGCTTATCGTGTGTTTTCTTGGCTTTTGCATAAAAATTAGAAAACCAAAGTTCAAAGAATGAGTTGATCGACTTAAACCAGTGGCGACAACTTTAGTGCAAATAATTGTGTTTATAATTTTATGGAATAACACTAACCAAGTTGATAATATAATGCAGCCCACACATGTATCCCACAAATATATATGAATGGTGGAATTATTTTCATTGCTCCCTGACCAACATATTGATAATCCAAGCACGTACTGCCAGATCAAGCTCTTCGAATTAGGACAGGAACAAAGTAGCTAGCTAGCCCATCTCTGGATTAATCCATATAATATCTCATCCATGCTATGCCCTATTTATATTAACTACTATGCCCTCATGTCTCCGCCCCACCATTCTGTCCGTGATTGTCTTTTTTGTGTGTCAAATTTGCCAACACAGTGAATGCTTAATCCGAAAGACTCGGTAATGATCGTGTCCTTTAATTTGTCTTGTCTCTCGCTATCACATTTAGCATATCAAGATAACTCCACGTCTAGTCCAACTAAAAATGGTGCGAAGCTTTTTTCAATAGAGTTTAAACCGTACTCCGCTAAATTGCACTTTTGATGTTCCAATTATGTGATTTTAGTCTTTAGGTTTCAATTGTTTTAACTATGTTAATTGATTCTTATAGGTATCACATGTTGTTTTGGAGTATATTCATGTGGCTTCAATGTTGAAACATAACTTAAGCATGTGATTAGGTATTTGAAAAATGTTTGTTTCTTAGATAAATCTCACTACTTCAAAAAATTAATTATTATTTTCAGGCAATGGATATCCTATATTTAGTTGGGGGGGGATATTGAAGGTTGACTTAGACCAACTTTCTATTAAGGCATTTGGACTTAACAAGAACGAGGAGTAGATAAGGTCGAGTCCATGACATTATCATATACATATAGATCTTTAAGCTTAATTATACTTTTAGTTTCTCAAGTATTTGCTAATCCAAAAAAGTTTTTCAAGTATCACAAATGTGTGATTTTATTCTCTCATGTTTTAATTGTGACAATTGAGTCTTTCACGCATCTTAAATGTGAAATTTTAGTCTTTTCTATCAAGCCCAAATGCACTAATAAAAGTCGACTAAGTCAACTTTTGATATAATTTTTTTTTTGTAAATTCAAGATATCCTTCAAATAATATTCAATGACTAATTCCTCGAAGTATTAATATTCATTTAAAGGACTAACATCTATAGCTATCAAAATTTGTTGGCTTAATGGCCTAACAGGGGATATGTTAGGCTAGATGGTAAAAAAAGTGGCCTAAAAAGAATCAAACAAAGTGGGCTCACATAGAATTGTAATTTTTTTGGTCCAAACACTACTAGGTCTATTTGGCTTGACATTATTTTTTATTTTATCCTTATAAAATTAGCATAAATTTAAGAAGGAAAATAATGGGCCTGTAGGCCCAGGCCAAGACAAGAAAACATGGCCCAAAAGAAATTTGGGTTGGATTAGGCCGACCCATTCCAACATTTTTTTACACATGGACCTAAAAATCAAACCCTTAATTAACCACATGCTTAAGTCAAATTTTTGATCCTAAAGTCACATGAATATACTCCAAAGCAACATGTAAGTACCCATTAGGGACTTTGGGTCTTGCGTCAAAGTTAACAACCTAAATCTAACACCTATATAAACCCACAACATCACTGAAAGGTACACATTTATTACCTCTAACATTTATTGTTTGGAATTTATTTTACTCACTTAAGCATTAGAGTGTCTTTGGATATACTTCATTCATTTATGTTAAAGTGTTTTAACTACACAAGAGTCTTAATTGGTATCAAGGAGATTGAACAAAGTCACCATTACATTGGTCAAGTTAGTTGCATATCCAAGCAAATTTCTAACTAATAGGTTGATGGAGTAAAACAAAGTATTTTTTTATATTGTAATATTTAAAAGTGTGATTAAGAATAGAGAAAATAGATTATCATGATTCTATCACTAAACAAAATATGTACTTAGACGATAGTAATATTAACTATGATTACAATGAAATATTACCAATGTGTGGTTATGATTACGGTAGTGACAGTAATTGTAAGATAAAAAATAAAATATAAATAATTAGTGTTGGTTAATTAAGAGTTGGAAACAATTTGAACTAATTCTTTTATAATTTTATGATATGATAGATTTATGATTTTAATCTCAAAACCATTTTTAAACATAAAAATTAAAATTAAAAGCAATAAATATAAACTCTATTTTTTTAAAAGAATGAAATAGCAAGCAAGAGTATGGTGGTCACGGAGAAATATCCACCAAGATACAAGCAGCCACGCTGAGATAGAAATTAGGTAGGTAGTGTTAGATGTGTTTGGTTAGCTGTCTTTCATTTACACCCTTTAATTTGTTTTCTCTATCAAAATTGACTGCCCCATGCGTTAAGGTCTCTCCTTCTAGAACTTATTTAGAGCAAGACTCCAATTAACACTGGTCCAATCCCAAGAGGGGTACAGCAAGGATATAAGTGACTGATGAAACAGTACCTTTATTCAAGTAAGACATCAATAACATGCCAAAATCACACACAATTTAACGTGAAACGTTGTAATAGTATGGACCAATAAACCCAACCATCACCTGATGTTTGCTTAAAGCTAATGCCTATTGTACACCCTTTGCCTAACTCTTTTCATAGCACATAGACCCCTCCTTCGTATCATAAGATAGACACCCCCTCCTTTTGTATCAGAAGATAAACCACTTCATAATAGGATATACCCTTTTTTCAGAAACGAAAAACCTTGATTTTATAGGTACAGATTTTGTCAATAAATATGTGCATATGATATTATGTCACATGTAACACGTTCATATGTCCATGCCTTCGATAACAGGAAGATAATTAAAGAGATTTTTTTTATATCTAACTAAGTGTTTTCGGGATCCTAAATAAAACAATAATGGTGAATATTAAATAAAAAATAAAATTTATTATATTAAAATAATAAAACTATTAAAGAATATTTCTTTCGGTAATTATAAACATTATTTTCATATCATAGTAAAGGCACGTGGTCTGAATTTTTTTTACATAGTTAATTAAATTATTATTTTTTTGTGCAAAAGGAAACTAAACAACGAAAATAATGAAACTAGCCAACATAATAAATTATATAAACTGAGCTAATAAATTATTCACATTACTTATTTCTATCATACTATTTCTCATTGTATCTCTTCTATTATTATATGAGTGAATCAGCTTAAGCTTTGGTTTTGTAAAAAAGAAAACATGATAATCATTTAACGCATAACTTTACGTAATTATGCTATTATTAGTTTAAACTATGTGATTGCAAGAAACTCTATTGCATTGGATGCATCGGTTGTTGGGGTTTGTAAATTGTAAATGACTAAATGTAGGGTATACAGCTAGTACGTACTGACATATATAAACATTAAACTACATATAATTGGTCTAATTTGTTTAAATTTTAAAAAATAAATAAATAAATATTTTTTTAAAAATAGATAGAATTTTCTTACTAAAAAAATAAAAAAATACATTTTAAAGATTTTTTTTTACAAATACATCAAAAATAGAAACAACTTATTTCATTAAAAAAGCCTTATTATTAAAAAAAAAAAGCTTAAACAAACGAGTCTCATAAGTTCCTAGGAATTACTTGTTTGTGTGAGAGAAAGAATCAGAGTTATCAATTATTTCTAAATTATTAATATATTTAATATTTAATATATTGCAAATATATTTCCAACGTGATTTTCATTTAAAAATCTGTTATTGATTCTTTAATTATAAAAAATATTATTAATTTGTTAAGGAGTGTATTTATAGTACTGATTAACAACCCTTCATA
>PYAF01002382.1:714512-740195 GCA_007407185.1 Glycine tomentella
GTATCCTAATGAAATACTAGAAGTCTCTATATTTAACATGAGTTTTAAATTAGTTTTAACTGTCATCAAAAGTTAATGTATTACGAAGTTATTAGTTAAAGATGTTAAAATAGAGAAAATTCTAAAAATATTTCAAAAACAAAGAATATCATTATCGTGTAAATAAATAATTTTAAAGTAAGTATTATAAAATCTCTAAGATAATTAAAAAAATGACAAAGAAATAAAAAGAGATCTTATTTAGTTTGAATAATGTGCGCGAGATTTAGAGTTATTGTAAAGTTCTTGATAATGAAGTTTGATTTTTCCCTTTGAATATAAGGGTATATATTATTATTTTTTTAGAAAAATGCATTTCATGAAAAACTTTAAATTATAAAAACCTAATTAAATAATTAATAAAATTACAAAGACTTCTAGTATTTCATTAGGATACAAGGGCATACTTTTTTTTATTTTATTTTTATGATGGAGGTTTGTGGACAAAAAAAAAAAATTCATGGAAAATATGGTAACTCTTGACGGGCCGGGCCCAATTTTTGTTTTCTCAAGACAAGAATGAATTCGCTCTATTTTCATTCTTCACTGATTGGAATTAGAAAGAAAAAAAAACTGTGAACGGAAATTAGGGCTCGCAAGTTTCGATTTCGGTTGCAGATTGGGGTGGTGGTAGCGTTGCAATTGCAACAATTCTTGAAGAGGAAAAAAGAAGAAGATTGGGACCACTTCCGAAGTAGTTACTTTAGTCATTTGCATCCTCCAATTTTGATGGAATATGTGTAATCTATGATTTCGTTATTTTAATTCTTCGAAGTTCATCTAGGGTTTGCTTTTGCAATTTGGTATCAATCAGATCGATTAACCTGCATCTATGGCCCGAGCACGCAATCTAATTGTTGCTGCGGGTTTAGTTGCGTTCGCTGCAGCAGGCATGGCATTTCCCTTCTACATGGCGTAAGTCTACTCAATTATTCATTGCATTTTGTTCACACTGATTAGAAGCTCGTTAGCTAATGTTTACATTATTTTAGGGTTTTATTTCTATACATTGTTCGTTTACAAAATTTTACACTGTTAATGCGTATGATATTTTACTCTTAATGTTATTGTTATTGTTCAGTTCATCAAAGAAACCTGTTATTGACCCAACAAAGCCACTTTCACCACAAGCAACTTTTCGAGGGCCTTACATTAACACAGGATCGCGTGATGTTGGTCCTGATGTTGGTCCCCAGAAGAAATGAAGCAAGTTCAGTTATTTGATCAAGCTCATATATATATATATATATGCTCATTGTCTGAGATTAAAATTTTTATACCTGAGTTTGGTGGATCATGACTTTGAAGGAAACTATGGATGGGAATTCTTTTCTGTAAGAGGTGTTACACAATCTGTATGTATGGTTTATGTTAATTTTAGCGGTTTTAATAAAAAAGAAGATGAATGGTGTGTTATTTGTCATGTGAGTTGTATTCCCTGTCTTGTCTTCTGACCATACTACATCAAAGACAAAAGTCTTATTTTACTAGTTGAGGTGGGCTACAATTACATGATGCCGAGTATTGTTTATTATGACTTTCCTCTTAACAATTTCTCCCATTGTCTTAGTTTCTTTTGCTTTTCATAGAACTAGAAACCTTGCAATTTACTCTCTGCCGTGATACTTCCGGTGGCCTTTTTTGTACTTCGTTCTTTTCTTGTGACCATACCGTGGCAAAAACTTTAAGCTCTGTAGCAACCTGCACCATTGGCAAAGCCTAGTTTGTGATTGGATTTGGGATTGCAAACTTAATTTTTTATAACTGATGCAATACTCTTGATGCAGTTATTTGCTGCTTCTTGTAAAACTCAGGTTTGAGTTCTGAACATGATAACTGACTATAATGCAAATTTCTATCAAACGTGATTTTGGCTTCCTGCGGGAGAAATCCACACACACTAGTTGCTGCCAATTACACAGGTTTGTGCATGTTTTCATGGAAGATTGGCTTACGCATGCATTGCTGTGTGTACATTAAAACTTAACCGTATTCAGGGGACTGGCTGCAGTTGTATTCTTATGGCAATGTTTCAATTTATAGCAAGTTCTATTCTATGTGCATTTTGATACTTCTAATTTTAGTACTCACATTTGGTGCTTGTTTGCTTACACTTTCTGGATGTGCCTTAGACTTTTTCGCATCAAAATATTAAGAAAAAGAATGCAAAGGTTCCATTTTGTTGTTTCTACTAGACGTGAATCAACAATGTCAAACGCGAAACCAATCACGCAGTTCTTCATAATTTCTTAGCTCTAGATTTTGTCCAATGATTAAAAGGGACGCCCGATATCTTCATGGTACTCCCCAACCTAGCCCACAAAAGAGCCAATTCTCAAATGGTGTAAAACCACCTCCATAGTCCTACCCATTCTTACCTCCACGTATGAACACAGTTGTAAAAGTCACGTAGAAAGAATAAAAAAGCACAGGAGACAATTAAAAAATAACTGAACAAAGTTGAAATCCTCACAAGCAAAACAGACAACAGAGCTAAAAGGGGAAGGAAATTGCTCACCTCTTTTGCATTTTTGGATAAATTTAATTTAAAAAATAACTGTCAACATGTTAACGTTTTTGTTTGTGCTTTGTACAGCTTCATACATTTTATTTTTCTCGTAACTGTCTTTCTTCAAAAGTAATCCTGTTCAAGATATTAATTATTAATCAGAAACTGAAAAAAAAAGTCACAATAAAAATACAGTTTTTTTTAACAATTATCAATTTGGTTGATCTTTCATATATTTTTTTTCATATTAGTTTCACGGTTTAAAATAGTTTGGTTTTAACACCCCTAACCTATACTATTCCCCTGTTTCCTTTTCCTTTTAACTGCAGCAAAGCAATTGACTGTCAATGAAATTTTGATATCTATGCCCAAAGTCTCATGTCTTATCCGATCAAATTCACACTTAGATTAAGATGCTCTTGATTTAGAGGCCTTTTTCAAGCAGTATAACGCCTATAAGCTTAATTTTAAATGAGTTACATTTTGTAAAATATGATTGGATTAAAAATAGATCTGAAATAAATTATGTATTATATGCCTTTAAAACGTCAAGGAATTTAGTTCATTTCTTTGAATATGACGGTAAATTATTGTAATATCGTTAGCCATGCCTCGCGCAAAGTGCAATCTAAAATCAAGAGCATTAACCCACATTGACACGACACACACAGCGATCCATAATAATCCATTGTTTAGGGTTCCCACTGTTTTTCAGTGACTTTGTTTTTTCTCATCTAGAAAAAATACTCACGTGTAGATACTAGATCCCCCAACTCAACACCTGGCCCACAAGAAGTTACATGGCCTTCAACCATTCTTTCTTCCTCTTCAAAACATGTGGACATCCCTCGTTCCACCGATCTAATTTCTTTCTTTTTTTCCGGCAGAAAAAAGAAGAAGAAATTTTGTCAGAATATTCAGACACAAACATTATAGCAAACATTGACTAACAAAATTTTCACCCCAATACTTTTTCCTAAAATTAACATTAAGCACCGCAGTAATTAATCATTAATCTAAGTAAGAAAATAAAAGGTTGGAGAGAATGACACATCTGAACAGTTTTTTGTCTGAAACTGAATAGAGCAGAAGAAAGAAACATTTGAAACTTGCACGACTCAACTACAATCGCGTTCGATTTCTGTTATTATGAACCTCTCTATGCAATTCTTCAAACCTTAACACCTCAAGAAAACCATTGATGGCACTCCCTCACTCCATCTCTGCCTTAGCCACCACACTCACACTCTCCTCGCCAACAACCAAACCCCACAAAGTTAACTCCTTTCCCTTTTTCTCGAACCAAAAGACACGATTTTTAACGAAACAAACGCGACCCAGAAGCAGAAGAAGCCTCTCCCTAACCCCTGCACGCGTTGCGGCGCCACCCTCAACGGTTGAAGCCGATCAATCATACCCGGATACCGAAAATAACGAAACTGAGGAAGAGTGTAACGATGAAAGCTCTTCTTCTAAATTCACTTGGAGGGATCACTGGTACCCTGTTTCCTTGATCGAGGATCTGAACCCTCTCTTGCCCACACCGTTTCAGCTTCTGGGTCGTGAAATCGTGCTCTGGTACGACAAGTCCATTTCCCAATGGGTTGCTTTTGATGACAAATGCCCCCATCGACTTGCGCCTTTGTCTGTGAGTATAACTAACCGCCAATCTCTCAACTCACGTTTCTAATAAAATTAATAAACTAATATTTGTTGGAAAAAAGAAGGACGTATTTGGATACTAGTCCTAAGGACGTGTATAGATTTTCTTCCATAAGAGAAGCTTTTAAAAATAGTCCAAATAGACTCGAAATCTTGAAAGCTAGTCATAAGATAAGGGTTCACTCCACTTATATACATTATTTTAGTCATATTACTATTCACTGGTATATGTGGGATCTCTAATACTCCCAATGTTTTTCTTCTATTTTTGTCTCTTTTTTTTTCATTTTTGTGATTGAAATTGGCTGTTTTGGTTTTTGGCAGGAAGGGAGGATTGATGAAGATGGGAAGTTGCAGTGTTCTTATCATGGGTGGTCTTTTGATGGGTGTGGATCTTGTGTTAAGATACCTCAGGCTGCATCTGAAGGCCCCGAAGCACGTGCTATTGGATCTCCTAAAGCGTGTGCCACTAGGTTCCCTACCATGGTGTCTCAGGGCTTGCTCTTTGTTTGGCCTGATGAGAATGGTTGGGAGAAAGCCAAGGCCTCCAAGCCTCCAATGTAATTGATTTAATTTAATTTGATTCGGTCTTGTTCTGAGGAATAATGCTAAATTAATTGTTATTGGGCCCCTTATAATGGATGTTGTTCTGTGTATAGTATTATTATTTTATTTTGGCTATGGAGTGTTTTGTTTTGTGTTTTATTGACCTGTGATGGTAAACTTGTGTTTGTTTAGGTTGCCTGATGACTTTGACAAACCGGAGTTTGCCACGGTCAACATTCAGCGTGATCTGTTCTATGGTTACGATACTCTCATGGAGAATGTCTCTGATCCTTCTCATATTGAGTTTGCTCATCACAAGGTAAAAATAACAATACCTTTCAACTTGACTTTTAGATGCAGACTGCAGGGTATTTTATTTTTATTTGGTGATCTTGTAGATGATATTTTATTTGATCTTGTTGTAAGTGGATTTTTGTTAAACATATTAATTGGTCCAAAGAGTGTTATCAGGGAGAACCTTTTCATTCGTTCCATTTATTATATTACATCTCACTGAAACCGCCACATAATTAGCATATATTTTAATAACTTTGAGAAACCTTCTTCGTAGGTGACATTTTGATTGAACACGATATCATGAGCCTTCATTCTCACATTTTGTTAGTTTACTAACATTCAATCTATTTTCTTGTGAAAATATGGTTTCAATGTACTTGTGAATTTAATGAGGAAGTTATTCTCACTTTGCAAGTTAGTGTATAGGATCTTAAACTTTTACCATGTTTCAAGTGTAGGATTAATTGATTATGTGTCTCTTAAGCTCATAGGTGTGCTTTGTCTATTTATGGCCCCTGTAATTGACATGTTTCTTTATCATATTTCTTATTAATATGTTAAAAAAAAAATATTGCTTGTTAATATGTATATTTAATTTAGAGCCTATCTAGTTAGCAATTGAAAAAGTTGAAATTATTTGGCATTGATAGGAACTTGGGGTTATCCAAATCACTAACATAAATATGATCCACACTCTACAGGTCACAGGAAGGAGAGACAGAGCCAAGCCTCTGCCATTCAAGATGGATTCTCGTGGTTCATGGGGCTTCTCCGGAGCTAATGAAGGGAACCCACAGATCAGTGCCAAGTTTGTTGCACCATGTTATATGATGAACAAGTAAGCCAATGGCTTTTGCGTTGTTCTCATGTGCATTACTTAGTGCCAGTATTAACACTGTAGGAAATCATATGGATTCTATGAGTTTAGGGCCAAAAGATTTGTGCTAAACTTTAAGGGAAAAATGTTAGGAGGCTTTTGAGTATCATGCATTCAGTCATAGGTGTCTCACATATTTCTGTATGAAAATACTAAGTTTAAACCATCAAAGCTTTCTCAATACATGGTTTTCAGTATCAGACAATCTATTTGGAGCTGATAAAAAAAAAAAAAAGACAATCTATTTGGAGAGTTCACAACAAATGTTTTCCTTTTTCCCCTTTTTGAATTTCTCTCTTTTTTACCCTCTAAAGTACAACTGGGAAAGTAATGGAGAATGTTTAACTTTCAGATGAAACCTTAACATATCATCTGCTGATTAGGATGAGACATGTTAAATGCATTAGCTGTACCGTCACTGTGTAGTATGTGAGGTTCTTGGAAAGGATAATGTCAAATTAAGTAGGTATATTGATATTGAGAGTGAATTTCTTGGAGGCATATATGACTAACTGTATCCTTTTTAAGTGTTTATATGTATATTCAAGATGCATTTCAAATAACTGTTACTTTATCCTAAAATGCTGTTTTCTTTTTCATTTGTTGCTATTGAAGCTCAATGCACTTGGCATTATTATTGCAGGATTCAGATTGATACCAAACTCCCTGTAGTTGGTGACCAGAAATGGGTAGTATGGATATGTTCCTTCAATGTCCCCATGGCACCTGGTAAGACTCGCTCCATAGTTTGCAGTGCTCGAAACTTCTTCCAGTTCTCAGTGCCAGGGCCAGCCTGGTGGCAAGTAAGATTTCTCTGTCCTGTGCTCTCATTTTTCTACTGTTTGATGAAAGCACATGCATGTTCCAGTCTGCTTATTTCTATGGTCTTTAACTGAATTATCTTTCTGTCCTGATGATAATGGTATAGGTAATTTGTAGTCTCAATCAATGTGAAAAGCTGAAAGAATTTGTAATTTGTCTAATTTGAAAATATACTTAAATCAAGAACACCATGTTGAAAGTTTCTGTCTCTCCTGAAAATGGTTCAAGAGTGTCCTATAAGCTTTCCTCTTAGGATCTTCAATATAATTAGGTGTTTCAGTTACAGTAAAGTTGACATAAAATGTGGATTTATTATGGTGACTGAGATTCATCACCATAATGTGGGAAGTTATAAAGAGACACTGAGATTTAGTTTTTCTTACTTTACAAAATGTGGTAGGGATGTTAGAATTTGAATGCCATTCCTGTTAGTAGAGGAAGTGAGTAAAAAAATCATTTTGAATCATTTTATTATACCGTGAATAGTACAGAATGGGTGTTTTTACTTTTTATGTGGCCAAGAAAAATGTTGTTAGCGATAACGAGGGTTAATAAACTATGCAATACTTCATCCTTTACAATATCATTACCTGACTGTAGATTTTTAAGAACATGACTTTAGTTAGTAGAACTTAGCTAATGTCATTCCTTTTACAAAACCAACTGTATCTAGTAACTATAACTGATACAAGGGCTGTTGCTGAATACAATAATCTGGCTTATCTTTACAAGCCGTTTCTACATATCTATGGATCTCTTCGGGTTAATTATTGGTGTTCTAATATAACTAGACTTATCATAATTCAGGTCAACTGAGTAACCTTACTGTTTGCATTCAATTTTAAACAATGCATACATGTACGGGGTCTCACTCTTGGCTTCTACATGTCTCAGGTCGTTCCTAGATGGTATGAGCATTGGACTTCAAACAAGGTATATGATGGAGACATGATTGTTCTTCAAGGCCAAGAGAAAATCTTCCTTGCAGAAACCAAGGAAGGTGGTGACATTAACAAACAGTACACAAACATCACCTTCACACCAACACAGGCAGATCGCTTTGTCTTGGCATTTCGAAACTGGCTAAGGCGACATGGCAATGGCCAACCAGAATGGTTTGGCAACAGCAGCGACCAACCATTGCCATCAACTGTTTTATCAAAACGTCAGGTACAATAACATGATTCATGATTTTCATTTTGAAGCCCCTTAATTTGAACTACAAAGAATGTTAACAATACACACTTTCTAACTCCTTTTTATCGATTAAAATTCACGTAAGACCTACAATTAATAAGTTGTGTGCATATTCTTACCCAACAATAAAGAGTTTTCTGCTATCATTTGTCTGTGCTAACCAAGAACTAAATGAAATATTTTATTTATGTTTGTGTAGATGTTGGATAGATTTGAACAGCACACTCTCAAGTGTTCATCATGTAAAGCAGCATATGAGGGATTCGAAACATGGCAGAAAGTCCTAATTGGTGCAACAGTTGTGTTTTGTGCAACATCAGGGATCCCAGCAGATGTTCAGTTGCGTGTACTTTTGGCTGGACTCGCAATTGTCAGTGCAGCCATAGCTTTTGCCCTAAACCAACTCCAAAAGAATTTTGAATTCGTGGATTACGTGCATGCCGAAATCGATTGAACACTTCCCTCCAAATGAACTACCACTAGTTAGTTGTAAATAGAGTTGAAGACAAAAATACATGTATACATGTATTTTGATGAAAAGAGCTTAAATCTACCTATCCTTGGTGTTTCTAGTATTTTGATGAAAAAAGCAACAAAGTTGTGATCGTGAAATACCCTCTTTGAATAAAATTTCTGTCGAAGTATTAAAACAGATAGATAGGGGTGGCTATACGAATTAGTTCCGTGAAGTTGTGCTGCCTTAGTTTCTGGAAAGTTTCTTCCAAATCTCGGATATGGTCCCCGGCCACAGGTGTCTTTGTGATCATATCGTCAATGTATACTTCAATATTGCGCCCGATCTGATCTGAGAAGAGCTTATTCATCATCCGCTGGTAGGTTGTCCCGGCATTTCTCACATTTTAGATGGGTCAAATAAGTCCGTTCAACGAAATAAATGATTTTTTTTTCAAGATTCGTATTTAGTTCGCAAAAGTCACAGATGTATGGATCAGTCAATGGATCCCAAATATTAATTTTTTAAAAGTGAAAAATGTATAAAATTAAAAGAAAAAAATTAGCTCTATATCAATGGAATCTCATCATCCATACATAATGAATTGGTGTGATATTTTAAAGTCAAAATCTATTGTACTAAAATATACTAATATTTTAAACATAACAAATTAACAATAATAACCTAAATTAAAAATAAAAAACTTAATATAATAAATTAGTAATACTTGTACATTGTACTTGAGTGAGTTAGACTAGTATGTGAGTCCGTGAATAAAGATTGTTAGGTCCAGGAACTTAACAAATTAGACTCAAAAACTTGATATAACTATACAAATTAAAAAAAAAAGAGTCATATTATCTGCAAGGTCCGTGCATCTTGGTCCATATACCCACTCCTAAAAACAAATAAGCAACAAAATTCCATACCAATTGATTGTATTTTTTTTACAAGATACTGACAAACCAACTGTAACAAATGAGAAGTAAAAGCTACAACAAACCAGCTAAAATTACCTACATGAATGTTGAAAATCAAATAAAAACATGTGAGAAGAACTTAAGAGCTTATTTATACCTCAAATTCTGCTATTAGTCGTCATACAACATGGAGAGCAGGATCTTCTGTACTTTCTACCACAGAGAAATTCTAGAAGAAGGCCACCATATGTCTATTTGAAAAAATAGAATCATGTAGTAAAAAACAGAATCATAAGGGACAAAGAAATTTAATAGTTAGTCAGAACGAATCATTCTAGAAAAGCTTGAAACGCGATACAAAGACAAATTATCATTCTTTTTCCATTAAGGTTAAATATGTTTTTGTGCGTCAGAAAATTGATCAATTGGCTTTAGTCCTTAATTTTCTTTTCCATTGGTTTTGGGTATCAAGTTTTTGAAATAGGTGGAATTAGTTCCTCAACCTAATTCTGTTAATTATTTTTGCTAATGTGGCTAATAACAGCCACGTGGCATGAGGAGACCAAAGCCAAAACTTAAAAAAAAGGACCTAGACAATTTTTTGATAAGTCATTTGTTACATATTAATAATCAATAAAACTGTTAAATATACTATACATCAATAATATAATTACTAAAAAAATTATATTAGGAAAGACAAAATTCAATGCCTTCTGTACACTCACGTTTTTTTGTAATGTTATGTATATTTAGTTTGATCTTATATACAAGAAACAAATAATCAATTTACCAAGACCAATAAATATCGGTAGGTTAGTTTATTCTAATTGACGATGTTATAATTTAAATTTTATTCTAAAAACATCTTTAACATTAAATGATTTAAGTAGTAATTATATTTAATGGCACTACTTGATAATTTCAGAAATAATTTTTTTCCCACAATGAATGTGATTTAAATTTTTAATAGTTCAACTAATGTAATCACATGCATAGCGAATAAGTGAATGTTATTAATAGACTTCTCAATAAAGTGAGGTTATAAAAAAATTAGCAATAATATATTTAAAAATGAATCTATTTCTTATAATTAGAACAAAAATTATCCTTATTAATTTTATTAATTTATTTATTATATAAAGAACAAGTAGTATTAATTCAGTGAACATAACAAATTTTACATCTTCAATTAATAAAAAAAAACACCTAATTAACAGATATAATATATATAACAATTTTGTAATATTTGGGAGTGTTGATGGGATGTTTTATATTCAGAGATATTGAAATATAAGAACTCTTAAATAATATATAGTATAAAATTCTTTTATACTATCTGTACTTACACGGACTTTTTACTCATTTTTAGTGATGGAAATGGATTCCTTTACAAATTAATAACTAACAATAATATAATTATGCTTTTTTTTTTTTTTTATGTTATGGTCTATTTTAAGTATCGACACTAACAGGGAGGGCATTAGCAGATCTATTATCGTGAGTAAAATGAACAAATAATCTGCAAGTTTACTGTGATGAGTAGGATTAAAAGATAAAACGTCGTATGACTTATTTTGTGATCATAATCAACGATGTAAAATTCAACAGATCTGGTTACATATAAAACTTAACAAGAACTTAAAAAAAAAGATAAAGAATCAATATATAATTACAAGCTCCATGTTAGTCAAATAAAGCAAAATTAGTACTGACCAAAGCCTTGCCAATATTTTGCTCGACTTGCAAGCTGAAATGACAATAAAAATAATGACTTAGCAAGACACGGATATGTTCTAACAAAAATGTTAATTTAAAAATTGATATTGTTCCAACAAAAATGCTAATTTATAAATTGAAATTGAAATTTAGGAAATAAGAACACGTCCAAAAAAAAAAAAAAAAACAAGTTATTAGTAAGGGCATACCTAGAGGAAATCTTGGGTGGATTCAAGCTTCTTTCCTAGTTATCCTGCAATTGAACAAATGGTAAGACATTTACTCATTTAGTATCAAAAGACAATGGTCTTAGCAAAGATTGGTGTACTGATAAAAGCAGGTATTCTGACGTATTAGCATACAAAACCAATTTTCTACATGAACTAACAAAATAATTTTCTACGTGAGCCCTGACACAACGGTAAAATTATGCCTTTGTAACTTGTTAGACAATGCGGTACATAATTTTTATTTTTTTATTTTAACTGGAAATGCTAAATTACAAAGACTAAAAATATATTTAAACCTAGATTTCATAAACTGGAAATGCATTAAATGGAGTAATAAATGCCAAAACTTTACAACATACGGCTTGGTAATTTACCTGAAACAATATATTCCCAAGGCATTGGTAATTTCATGAATGACTGATGTGGCAAAATGCAAGTATAGTGTCACTGCGTTCATAGAAACAAAATTGTTAAGTAAAAGAAATAGAGTCATAGTACTAAGTATTTTAACACTTGTTTCTTGCTCTTCTTTAAGAATATTTTGCTTTACTCGAAAAAAAAAAAGGTTGTTTTACCTGAAAATGCACAGTAACCAAGAAGAACTAGTCTCTCATCTACTAAAGGAACCCTGCCAAAAAATATAAACGGACTTTTATGAGAACAAACAGACGAACATGAAAAGCACATATCAATGAAATTCGGAATGAAAAATCATACATACCCATCATTTAGCCTGGATGCAAGTACATTAGCAATGGCCAAAGGGAGAAACATGAGGGACTGTAACATAAATTATGCTTATATCAATTATCGTGTAACAAAAATAATAGTAATCAATCACTCAAATGAAACCAGATAGATGAATCAAAGTGTTTTCTAACACGTTCTTTGTCATTCCATCAATGATAGACATTAACTCAAATGTTAATATGACTCACTAAACAATGATAACAATGTTGATATTAATGTACTACTAAATATGTGCTAGATAATCTAAAAATTTAAGCAATGAAAATTCACTGTAGAGATTTTACTATGAAAAATGTATGAATTAATTTTGTAATGTTTGAAAGGATTTTATCCTTAAAGGCATCAAAGAAACATCACCGATATGTTTCGTGTTGAAGTTTTTCAGTTTTCAGTAAAATATTAGGTTTAGAAAGCCCAAGTTACAGTCACTAAGCTTCAGCTGAATTGATTATGCTAATATAGAGCAAAGACAGATGACGGGGTTCAAAATTCAAAAATGAAAAAAATAAAGATTTTCATTGAATAAAGGGGCATTGTTATGAATCATTATTTGATGTTCAGGAAACTAAAATTACTCAGACAAGGAAATATCATTCCAAATATTAGAAAAATGTTTTGGAGCCATGCTAGATGTTCATCAACATACCCTGCTCATTTCAACATTATAAACATTTATAGGTTATTATTAGAGAAAAATATTGGCATTGAAGAGGTATATTTAAAGAAAAAAAAAAAAAAAAAATCCATCCTTAGCCATCATGCATATTACACATTTTTTTGTCAAAAATACAAACACCTCGCTGAAAATATACATAATTTGTCCCAGATGAAACCTCCATGTTAATGTATTCCAAACCTAGTTTTCAAGTCAAGATTGAAATACTAAGGTTTTCCTTAAAAGCTAGAAACAACGGAAAAAACATATCAGATGCTGAACTAGAGTCTGACAGAGATGCGGAAACGGTGTTTTGCTTCCATAAAGGAAGCTGCATATGCATGGTTAATGTAAATCATGCAATGATACAGTTTCCTAATCACTGAATCTAGACACTATTTGCAACATATTGCTCTTCTGAACATAAAGTACATCAAGAATTTTAAGGGCTTGAGACTCCTAATATTTGTGGTATTCGAAAGCTACAGTAACACAAATGAAAGTGAAGTTCACTGAGTGTAGAGAACTTATGGCCCGTGTCATCATTGTGTTTTCATAGTTTTATAATGAGGGACAACCAAATCAAGCATCTCAAAAAAGTAATTCAGAATGTAAAATTCAACTAACACAGCATATACCATGCACATCCCAGTTTTCAGACCCTTAGGTTCATCACATAAGTGTGCCAAAATCATCCTTCCCTGCAAATTAAGCTTCCCTCATAAGAAATCATAATATATGAAGATATATGCAAAAGGAAGCAAGAGGCAAGATAAGATTGAATAACCGTACAAGCATTTTTTGCATATTGATGCATGCGGCTTTTCCACGTAGGCAATTAATTTTTTTCCTCTATGGATAGAGTATTTTATTTGAATTAGTGTTTATGAATCTTTTTTTCCTTCCATCAAAAAAAAAAGAAGTACAAAATCTACTATGTCTTTTGGATCCAGGTCCCTAAATAATAAACTTACAATAACCAATCTTCTTTTTTATATGTGAATTTGAATATAGTTAAAAATACTATGATGGTTCTGTTGGTTATTTATTTCATTTTGTTTGTTATTGAACAATGAATAATTCAAATTTTAAAAGTCTATTTTTTTTTTCAAATGTTATGCTTTTTTCTAATTAAAATAAAAATTGTTGAAAGCTTTTTGGTATTAAAAAAAAATAGTGACACTAAAATTAAACTAGGTTCCTAGTAGATCAGATAAATATTTAATACGCCACAAAACCAAATCAATTAACATTATATTTTGACAGCTATCTAGTTATATGCAAATTGGTTCATCCTACAAAGAGCCATCAGCCAATAATAATTACACTAGTGGATGGTAACCAGCTAAAATGAGCACCAAAGAAAACATGGCTTAAAAAAAGGCAGCTTGTCATTATTAATTAAAAAATAAAAAAGAAGCCAACAAGTTTTCAAATTTAAAATACAACTATCTTACCACAAGATATCCGAAAGTAAGTCCTGTTCCTATAATAACTAAGTGTGGATATTTCCCCATGATGTCTGATGGCGACAAATAATCCCTGCACCAAAAATCGCCCAAGTGCTTATATGAACAAAAAAATAATAGAAAAATGTGCATGTCTTTCAAACAAACTGGGTACAAAATTGGTGCATGTTGAGTTGAATTATACCACACAAGCACTCCTCCCACAAGTACAACAAATGGGTAAAGCTGCTCAAGAAAGGAAAAAAAAAAAAAAAAACACATTAACAAAGCAATCAGATTTTAGAGAAGAATATCCTATGGGAAAAATGTATTACCATTGCCAATGCAAGTGGCATGCTTCCATTCTTTCCCTTCACAACCTTGTAAACATTACTAACACTGTGAAACAAAAAAATAATGTTGACCATCAAATAAATTAAGGACAACAGCCTACAGAAACACAAGGATCATTCTGTACTTAAAATGTTGTAAAATCTTGGTTTATATCATATGCAGAGATATTTATGCTAACTATTATCAGATTCTGGATAATTTAAGGAATAGAATTCTACATACTATAAAATACCACCAAATGAACATAACAACAAGAATAAAGTATGTCATAATCCTATACTCGTCTTGAGATGATACGTTTAGGGTAAGGAAGGAGAAAATGAAGAGACTTCAAATAATAGGATAATAAATTAATATGGGGTAATATGAACATAACAAAAATAAAGTATGTCATAATCCTATACTTGTCTTGAGATGATAGTATAAGGAGTATACATTACTCAGTAGTTTTTTACTTCCTAGCTGTTAGTTCTTAGTCTAACTACAGTAATCAGTAGTTAGTTTATTGTTGTCAGTTTTGTTAGTAGTTAGTTAGGACAGCTGTCACTAACTAACTCTAGTTAGTTGGCAGTTACTCAACTGTAACTGCTACATATCGAATCTGTAATCAGTTATTAGTTGGGTTGGAATAATAATATCTCTGTTCTTCTCTATCAAATTCTCTCGTTCTCTTTAGACAGGGGTTAGGTAAGGAGTATGTCCCAGAATGATTTAATACTTTTTCATAAGGTCCTGAACTTTTTTTTTTTCATTTTTTTTTCAATAGGTCCCTAATGTAAGGACCTAATTAAAAACAAATACAAGTTCAGTGACCTAATTAAAAAATAAATTTAAGTTCAGGGACCCAAATAAAAAAAAAATAAAAGACCAAACTTAAAATTTGGTAAAGATCAGGGACATGCAGAAAATCAAACCTAATTAAAAAAAGGAAACAAATTAGGAAATATAATGAAATCCAAAAACCGCTCCTAAGAATTCATCTAAAATAGTCTAAAAATATAATAAAGATTGATCTATTAAGAAATATTTTCCAAATTTTAACCCTCAAAATAAAGCTAACAAAACTTTAAGTTGTTACAAATGAGTTCTTAGTTCTTACACGCGTTCACAGATAGTAGGCTCTATAAAACATGACTAGAAATGATACTTCAGGGATGCTGGAGACATCAGAAAGATGAACGTTACAAAAAAGATAACTTGGCAATACAGCAGCAATGATCATCAACATGAGAAATTTCTTGGCAAGCAAACAGGCATAGCTCTAGCCCAAACTTTTCCAATCCATATTTGAAAGCTTTAAACAGCAGAAATATGTAAAAGACTGATAAAACTGGATCAGAAATACGAAGAAAATGGAAAATTTTATTTAAATCAATCCCCACTTTGTAGCTCAGTGGAGATGAATTCATAAACGAATAAGACAAACTACAACTTTGAAAAACTAAGTCAATATGCACCATAACCATGGAGAATTCATCAAAAAGGATGACTCATCATTGATATTGGAGAAATGATCATCAGTTGATACAAAAAAGGAGGCTGGCTTATATGAATCACAGCCAATTTATCAGTGTATGAATCACTGATGCGAAAAAAGTCAGTGGAAGATAGTAGTGGTGACCAATGGTATGATAGTCAATGAACTACTGGAATAGTTGTTTGCTGGAAGAGATGTCACAGTCTAAGTATAAATGTCAGGATGAGGGTGAAACACACGCGTTTTAGCGTTGAGCAAACTGTAGGATTACAAGAAGCCGTGGTTCAAGGAACAAAGGCCAAAAACTGCACCATAATAAACCTGAATCCCTTCAAGCAAAGGTACATTATAACATGTGTTTGGGTAAGATAAGGACGAAACTGGGTAGAGAACAGCACAACTCAATCAGTGGTGACAGCAACCAGAAACTTTGCCAGAAGTGTTTACATGTGACAACTAAGGTTTTGGTGACCAGAATTTCTCACATCTAACAGGGTGGCAAGGTCACCTAACAAAGGAGTGTAAATCTTTAGGTATCTCGACAGTGGAAAGAAAATTAACGGGACATGTCAAAGAAGATGATACCATTCTAATACCATGTTGAAATTACAGGATTTAGGCAAGCAAAAAAAAAGGGGTGAATAGTGACTCAAATTTACAGGAGTACAGGACTTCAAATCAATATGATGTTTTTTTTTTTATCATCGGTAAATGTTAGTTGTTAAATTTTGTTAGTTTTGGTTAGCGGGAGATTTGTACCCACGACCTACCGCCCATTCCTTCTCCCTAAATCAGTATGATACATTACAATGTGATACAAAATATAAAGCACTAATCCCTATTTATAGTAGTAGCACTAGACTTCAAATCATAATAAAATCAAACAAAGAAACAAACCAAGAAAAATAATGAAATCAGGAAACCACTCTACATGATCACCGAAGAAACTATACAATATTCTAAGATACAATATAGATTCCAACTACTTGGATCTCAGTTTCAGTCCATCAGTGCTGAGTAAAACTAGGAACAAAATAACAACCAAATGGTATAGTTCAACCTAAAAGAAAATATGAGATATCAGCAAGAAAAAAAGGAACAGATTTTATGCCAAGGGTTAGTGGGGTATTACAAATGTTAAAGAAGATTCAACAGCAATATTTTAGCTATACATACTTGCATGTGACTGTTGGTGTAACACCAAAAGCTATCATTAAACACAATATAGCTTTGAATGTTGGGATTCCTGAAATGCAGAAAGAACAACAAAATCAAGCAGTGATTTATCAAAACATTAACTATAGATAAACCGATAATTTTTATTAGGATGAGCTATACTACACCACTCAAAGGATATATTTAGCTCAGATCATACTGGACAAGCAAATGGAACCCACCTTGCTTGTTTATGTTATTGGAGTAGACAACCTTAACTTTATTATTCCATGTTTATTTGATAAGTATACCCAAATATATATATATATATATATATATATATATATATATATTGGCTAGCTTTTCGATATCATTTTAACTTACATTTTTTTTTTTTGATCGGCTAATGTTAATTGTTAAATGTTAATTTTTTGTTAGTGGAGGGATTCGAACCCACATCCTCTCCCTCCTTCGATATCCTTCAATTTTAACTTATATGTTCTTACTACTAATTATAAAGTCCATTGTCTAGTGTCTACTTTATTTTCAATTTGTTTTTTGTTGCTAAGAGTTTGTAAAGGATATGGAGAAACAAGATTTTGTGGTTTTCACCATTTTTTTTCTTCAAATCCCTGAAAGTAGAAAACAAAGTGGAAACAAGGAAGCGTTTTTTTAAAAATAGTAGTAAAAACATATCAACTGAAAATCAAAACTATACTGTAGTACATTGCAAAGAATCTGAAAGGAAAAAATAGCCATTCCAGACATTGAAGAACATATTCTATATAGCAAAGGACGTACCCTCTCCAACATCAACATCAACAACACCTTTAATCCAAATTAATTGGAGTCGGTGGTAGATGAACCCAATGATAGATCGGAAATAAGACAAAGAGAGAGAAAGGGAGAGAAGAAGAAAAAAGGGGAAATAAGACAAACGAAAGGGAAAAAAAGATAAAAGAAAAGGATGGTGAAAGGAGGAGGGGGGGAGGGAAATGAAGAGGAAAAGAACTAAAAAAGAGAACAACTAGAGCATAGAGATCTTAATAGCTTTAACCCTCCACCAAACTTATAACTTTTCTCCACTCCGACTTAAGATACACCGTCTGCCAATCTATATCTCACTCCATTAGGTCTTGTTTAACTACCTTTCCCCAAGTAAGTTTCGGTCTACCTCTACTTCTCTTTGTGTCGTGCTCTTGGTAGCACACTTTTGTTCTTACGGGAGCATCTAGTGGTCATCTCATAACATGTCCAAACCACCGCAGTCTGTGCTCCTTCATCATTTCACTTACCGGTACTACTGTTTCGTCGAATATCCTCATTTCTTATCTTATCCTTCTTTGTATAACTACACATGCACTTTAACATCCTCATTTCTGTTACCCATATTTTATGCTCATGTTGTCTATGTGCTGGCTAGCATTCCGCTCCATATAACATTGCTGGTTTTACAACTGTTCTATAGAATTTTCCTTTTAGCTTAAGGAAATTTTGCGATCACACAAAAATCCAAATGCACTCCGCCATTTCATCTACCCTGCTCTGATTCTATGATTTACATCATTATCAATCTCACCACCTTTTTGCAAAATTGATCCCAAGTATCTAAAAACATCTTTCTTGGGTACCTCTTGACTAAGTAAATGCACTGTATCTTGATCACCATTTCTTACCCACAAAAACTCACACTTCATATACTCTGTCTTGCTCTGACGTATCGTGAATCCTTTATATTCCAAAGTGTTTCTCCACAATTCCGGTTTCCTATTAACACCATCTTTGGTCTCATCAATAAGCACGATATCATCTGCAAAAAGTATACACCACAACACTTCCTCTTGAACAAGTTTTATGTTGGCTATATAAGGCAAATTTAAAGTGTCTAGTTAGGCCATACAAATGATTTATCCACTCATAGGTAAAACTATGTTCCTTATGCCTATTTACCAAAATCCCAAGCTCATATAACACACAAGCAAGCATCTGAACTGATAAGGGCATCTTGCCATTTGGTATCCAGTGAACATACAGAATCAAGAATTAGATTGAAAATAGGACATGTTGCTGTAAATTTAATATTTTTTCATGTAAAAGACAATCAAATGTACAAAAAGTTGTCTCCAAGTGCATGAAAAGCCTTCAGCAAAGGAAATACTAAAAATACATCTTAAGAAGTGTTACAACTGAAACTTGGAACAGGTAAGATAATTACCACACATAGCAATATTGATATATAAACCTTTTGGTCCAAAACAGACAGAATACTAGATAACGTAGACATCTTACCCCCAAGATAAGGAAGCCAATTTAAGAATGGCAAAGACTTTCCAAATTGCTGAACCCACCACTCAGCACCTGTATAGTAATAATTTTTTTTTTACCAGCAAAAATAAGTATATATATATATGAAAATAATAATAACAATAACAATAACAACAATATACATTGGATTCTAAGCAAACTTAGTAGCTGTCTGTGTATAAACACAAAGAAAGTCCATACCCACGATAGCAGTGAAAAAGTGAGAGATGTATATTATCATAAGACCCTCTGTAGGCCCATTTATAACAGGCAGTATAAGTGTATTGGAAAAATAGCTGCATCCAAAACAACATTGAAAAGAAAATCAATATTCCTTTTCTGTCTAACAGTATATGTGAAACATGTAGTATTAAAATATACAATCATGCCAAATTGCCAAAAGTATAATTTTAAAAAAAGGGAATATGCCAGCTTAAAAATAAGAGATATTTCAATAAAATACAAAAATACAAACAGGACAATAGCATACAATCATTTTCCAAAGTCGTTGCAAAATTAACTATTACCAAGTATTCCAATTCAGTTTGAACCATCCATTATTAGACATAAGGGATAGCTAAATACTTTTTTTATATTTTCCACAGACTGCAGTGTACATTACTTTGTGACTTTCTAATAAAAGCTTAAAAAAAAAAAACACTTCAAGGAAACAAAAGAAAACAATATAATATAACATATCTATCATATATTAAAAGAACATGATAACTTACTGCTCCCAGGTTGCACCATAAAATGTAATTGCAGATATTAACCACCACCAGAAAGTACTTCTTCCACACATGGCTGTGCTCCCAAAAGCCAATGCTTCAAACTGAAAAGAAGTTATCATAGATGACTGTCTCTATTCTCTTTCAATGATTTAAAAATAATAGCCAAAGCAATAAGAGACATACAGTGCAAGCAAGTGCATCACACCCTGCAAATACAGTTGAAAACATCTTTGTTAATAACAAACAGGTATGCATAATGAAAAACACAATGCAGGAAAATCACCATGATCAAAGAGCTCCCCCAATGGGCTTGAGGAATTTGTTCGTCTAGCTTGCTTCCCATCAACAGCATCAAATGTCTAGAGTACACACACACAAGAAAACAATAAATGAAATATTTATAGCAAAGAATGAAAACTAAGGCATCATGTAGTAAAAGTCTTCCATGGATAAACCATGAGTATTGCTTAGTTGCCAGGACATAAACTGCACATGGAACAACTAAACATAGTAGATATAAATAATCACAATGACAATGTGGAAAAGATAAAATGGTTCAAATATTGATTCTTTATGCCGGGAAATTCCTCTGCAATAAGAAACAGAAGGTAAAATGTAACCATGTTTCAAACTTAAGGTTCAAGAATTTCAACAATATCACAATCATAAATTATAAAGGGCTTCAACCATTAGAGCATTAGGTTTATGCATCTAAAAAATTCCATAATTTAAATCATTTAGATTCATTGTGAAACAACACTACATTCATTACAATCAAGATTCAAGATTCTCGTAGCAGCAAACATTATGTGTGCTTGAAATGATATCAAGATTCAAGGCAACTGATTACATAAGTAAAATTTATCAACAATGGTTGCCATTAAGGCAGCAAAACAGGACTACCAAACATAAAGATTGATTCTAAGGTCAAATGGACAGAAAAGTTAGAAAGCACTGCACTACAAGTATTTAATCGTACCTGGTATAAAAACAGAAGTAGTCCGTGAGCAAAATGAACCCATCTTGGAGGAGCCGAGTCCAATTGTGGGGAGTATATCTGAAAAATAAATAAATTCAAGTATAATAATGTATCTAGGAATTCACTGTTACAATACAGCCATTCATTATGTCCAAATTCCCTACCCTAACCATGAAAGAACAGTTCAAGAAAAGAAATTATCCATAAAGTGTGAAATTAACAACAATCTTAAAAAAACTTCATATACTGATTATTATAATTGCAAATTTCATTCTATCATTTGACAAAATGAAAAAGAAAGTGAAGCATTGGAAAGCTATAACTGTTACAATTTTAGGAAGTAGGAAGACTAATGGCCTCAGGTTCCACTTACATAACCAAGCAATGCAGACAGTAGTAAGAACATAAATCCCACAAGAGTTATCTGCAATCAAGCAATTTATGATTCATCAGTGTCAATGTTGTAGCTTATGATAATAACAGTAACAATTACCGATAACGCTGCAAGAAGAAAGGAGGCAAAGGTGTACCATGTTTGGACTGCAAAGATTCGAAGAATGCCAAGAGATCAGGATAAATAAAAGAAAAAGGTACGAGTTAGTGTATTCAGAAGTCAAAAACTAAAGTTGCAAAAAAAGTAAACCATTTTTGTGCCAAAGAGTAAATTCTAGTACTACCTCAGTCCCTATATATAAGACCCTTTCAACTAACTCACCCTTTAAGAAAAGTGGTTAATTTAGTTAATCACGTTAAATTTGTCTATTATTAATATTGTTCTTCCAAAATTATCCTTTATTTCTCTCTACTTAATTGCTTCTCACCAAAGTGTAACAAATGTTTGGAGAGAGAATACTGTAATTAATTAAGGGTATTATAAGATTAAAATAAGTAATGCACCAGACTTTTAGAAAAGGTCTTATAAAAAGGGACAGACAATAAAGTTACAAGGGTCTTATATATAGGTACAGAGGCAGTATTATCTTGTGAATAAGTGTGTGTATGTGGTTATAACCAGAAATGTCAAACAAATATTTCAATCAGGAGGTGAACCATTCACATGCACAACAACTTCAGCGTCTGATGATAACAACTATAAGTGAACTGGATGATTTCAATTCCATGGGCCAATGAAAACACATCTATGCAAACAATATCATTTTGGAAATTTCCTATAGGGAATACTCTAACTTCTAATGACGGTTGTATAAGCAATTTTAAGACAAAAAGTGAATACAAGAAAAGCAAATAAAACAGCCGTTCATATATCAACCAAAATCTAACGATTATGAAGATATCATAAGGCTAGGGTCAACTTTGTCTGTATTCATTCAAACTGATAATGATATTATCAAGTTACAGTAACTCTAACAAAAACAATATTATTATATAATATTTATAAAATTAAAGTTCCGTGGCTAGAACAATAGCACTCAATCTGCCCAAATGAAGTTCATAATATGATTTATCATGCTTGAAGTGAAGAGAAGTTTCTACATTAGTTTCTTTCAAATGATAAAAGTACTCACGGCATCCATAGGGGAAAAAAATTAACAAAGCGACTCCAAAAGGGTTGTAGTACATATTTGGCCACGTAGGAATGATCTACTCCACTATATTTATATCTGTGCAGAGCTGCAACACCGTGAGTCCCAATATAACCCATTTGTTCTCTGATAAAACTCCGAAATATGCTTCAAGAACCAGTTAAGCCTCACCACAACCTGCTGAACTTTGAAAAAGAACAACTAGACCAAATAAATATAGGAATTTGCAAGATGACCAGTTGAAAACTGACAAAGCAGATTGAATTTGAAGATCACAAAATCAACTTTAACAAATTTGAAAGGATATCCATAATGCAAACTGACAAGAAAAGGCCACATTTATTATTGTATTTTACACTTAAATAATATGAAAATGGGAAAAAAAAAACATATCAAACAAACAAATAAGATCCCATGAAAGAAGCCAATAAAAGGGGAAAACTAAGCCATACTTAGCAGCTATGTAGCACCGACACCGACACGCGACACGTGACACGACACGACACTCCGACACGTCAATCTTAAAAAATTATGGATTTCGATACGTTGGAACACGTTTTAATATTAAATAATATTTTTAATTTATATAGTCTATATTTCATTTAATATTCAATAATTTAACAAAATAATTTAAACTAAATTAATAATACTCATCAATGGAGAAGAAAAGAACTAAATAGTTCATATTATCATTAAGAGAAAGCAATAGCAAAATCAAGAAAGCAGTAGCAAATTAAACTAAACAATTGGATAAACATAGACAAACATAAAGTATGAAGATTATCTTCATGGAGCACAAAATCTTCATGGAGCACTAATAAATAATAATAGTGTATATTAAAAATACCAAAGCATGTGCCAAATTCTGTCCTAAACATAAGTTCAGTCCTAAACATTCAGTCCTATAAATAATTCGTTAAAAATACCAAAGCATGTGCCAAATTTTGAATTGATTAAAATTAGTTCCCAAACTAATAAATAATAATAGTGTATTTCAGTATAATGCGTTAAAATAATAGTCCTATGAATAGTGTATTTCAGTATAATGTGCCAAATGCCAAATTCCGAATAATGCGTTAAAATAAGTTCAGTACCTTGATTAATGACTTTTTTAAAAAAAAAACTAAAAAGAAAAAACCTAAATAAAACTACATCGGTGACAAATCACAAAGGTTTACAAATTCAAGAGAAGGTGTATTTCTGTATTTGAGAGCGTGAAAAGCAAAAGGAGAGAGGCTAGGATGAGTGGGATCAGCAAATCGAGAGACAAGGTGAGATTGAGAGCGTGAAAAGCAAAATTAATTTAGGGGTTTTGTGCTAGACTGCGACGCGAATGTTTGGGTGCAGCAAATCGTGACTTACCTGTGAGTGTGAGTGACTGCGACGCGAACGACGGGCCAAGGGGAGAAGCGAACGATTGTCGGAGGCTCGTGAAGAAGCGGGAACGGTGGTCGGAGGCTCGTGAAGAAGCGCGAATGGTGGTGACTGCCTGACTGGTGTGGTGACTGAAACCGTGAAGAAGGTCAGCGGAATTGTGAAGCAAAATAAGGTGAGGCAGAAATATAAATTTCTCAAAAAAATTTATTTTTTACAAAACTGGCCTTTGACCGTGTCCGACACGGTCAAAATCGCGTGTCGCAACCGGTCAACGCGTCGGGTTTGTTGACCGCATGTCGGACACTGCGTCGGAGCGTGTCGGCGTGTCGGACGCAATACGGGCTCTATTTGAACGTGTCGGTGCTTCCTAGCTTAGCAGCCATATTTTAATCATGTTAGTAAAAAAAATTTTATTCAGGCTAGTGCCTCAGGCATGCCTCTAGGACTCTTAGCAGTAACCAGCTAATAGTTATGTAAGTGAACTTTGTAATAGTTTTTACCATGAAGGTAATCCTTCATTAGTCAATTTATTTTGAAAATGAACACAAAAATGGTTAAATATTATACTGTTAATTGTTTTTTCTAGCCCTTACTTTGGTGCAGAATGCATATTTTGACACCTTAGACTATCTAAAGCATGTTCAAAGATAATTCACATTAGAAATTAAAAAAATTAAGTACACAAAGAATACTCAATTACCTATATAATGAAACAAGCTGATTACAGATAAGATGTTATTTTCTTCTTTGAACCAAATCCTAATTTTATAGTTGAAAATGACAAGTTATTCAACTTCTGAAAATATTTTCATACTCTAATCAGTAGCAGAATTCAAAATCTATCACACACAAATCACAGGTTATTACTGAAAGTCACTTAAGTGAAAACACACATTAGTAATATCATTTTTAAGCTTAAATCCCTAAAATGAAATATAAACCATGACCTTCCTTGACAGCTCAACATTCCTAGGACACATTAAGTAATTTAATTACTTAAACCAACATAAGAGATTGTCTAACATACAAATTATGCTTGCAAGTTAAGCCATTTGAAACCAGCCAGTGTTGTATATCAAACCAGTCAATATTTACAAAATAATAATAAAAACACATCTTCTACAGTATACATTACTGCATTCAAGGTTTGTGCAGGGCTTTAATAACACAATACATACAAATCAAAGCAAGAAGATATGTTGTTTCATCTCATCAATAAAGTAAAACTAAAGTTGGTGTCATTGTCTATATCTAATGACTGAACACAATATATGTAACTGAAGGTTCAAGTAAAAATCATCCACCAAAAGGAACACACAGTCACACACTCCACAATTAGGGCTGTGCAAAAAAATCAATATCCATAAAATAATCTATATTCAATCCAATCTAATCCACTTTTTTTTTTTTTTATCAGCAAAAATATATATATTGATATAGAATAGAAGCAGTACAAGTAGTACTGATAAGTTTACAACCTAGCAAGAACAGAAACAGAACAGAGGTGGCTTAATGCCTAGAGAAGCATGAGAAAGACACCTACGTTCTGACTTTATACTAGATTCTAATCCACCCAAAAAATAAATGTACAAATTAAGCCCTCCCCTAGGTACCAAAACATTCCCTCAAATTACTGGACC
>PYAF01002382.1:740295-752684 GCA_007407185.1 Glycine tomentella
ATAGAAGCAGTACAAGTAGTACTGATAAGTTTACAACCTAGCAAGAACAGAAACAGAACAGAGGTGGCTTAATGCCTAGAGAAGCATGAGAAAGACACCTACGTTCTGACTTTATACTAGATTCTAATCCACCCAAAAAATAAATGTACAAATTAAGCCCTCCCCTAGGTACCAAAACATTCCCTCAAATTACTGGACCGGTAGTGAAAAGGGGAGTCAAATCCTAATTCCAAATTTCTGAGCCATGACCAATAGAAAAAAATAGCATCCTCCATCAACTTCTGGCCGTTGAACGCTTCATTGGGGAAGATAATTCTGTTCCTATGATGCAAGATACACCAAGTCAGAGCCAACCGCCAAATCTGTCATCTCTGTAACTTGAGTCCTTTTTTATGGCAAAAAGAATGTTGGCAGAAATTATCTTTCGGGACAATAGAGAAGGCCCCAACCATGTTCACCCAGGACATAGATTCCCACCACAGCAGCAGAATCCTCTCACACCTGAAAAATAAGTGAGAGGCATCCTCCGCATGACATCTACAAAAAGGGCAATTAATATCGCTGATTTCCAAGTTTCTTCTTCTCAAATTAGTCTTAGTGGGCAATCTGTCCCACAGCAGTCTCCAAGCAAAGCATGAGGATTTAGAAGGAACCTTTAATTTCCAAAGTTCCTTGAAAACTTCATCCTGGTTTTGACATAGATTGTCCCTGTTGAGTGACTTATATGCGCTTCCCACTGTATATAATCCACTTGTATTTCCCTCCCATAACCAAGAATCAGGTAGCTGCCCTTGTACCCCAATCATCGACTGTATATCCTCCAGAAATTTTATTGCCACTTCTATTTCACCCTCCATGAGCAGCCGACGCCATCGAAACTGCCATTCCCAGCCATCCTGACCTATTGTTCCCATTTGCTGAATGTAATGGTGCTGCTGTTTAGAATTCTGATACATTCTGGGATATTTTACCATCAAAGGCACCTTATCCACTACCCACCCATCTTCCCAAAAGAGCAGCTTGGACCCACAGCCCACCTTCCAACTTAATTTTCTAGTAAACCAGCTCCCCTCACCATTCAGACTACCTACTGCACTTAAATCCCTCCACCATATAGATTCTTTGGCAGACCTCCTAGGCTCATCCAGATTTCCCCAACCTCCTAGACTTACTGCACTTTAAATTCATTTAAATGGATTAGTTTCATATCCAAATCCAGTTTTTTTTTTTATTTTAAATCCAATCCAATTAATTGGATATGGATTGGATATTTGTTTGGATTTTTAATCCAATACAATTTTTTGGACAATGACGGCAAGATTTTTTTTGCCAACTTTGTTAGAAGTCATTTTTTGGTTGATGTCGTCTAGAATTATTTTGGTCGACGTCAACTAATGATGATTTTAAGCCGTCATCGGTTGAGCCTATTTTTCGGTTAATGTTGGTAAGGGTTTTTTAGCCAACATTGATTGAGACTATTTTTTGGCCGATGACATCCAAAGTCTTTTTGACAGACATCAGTCGAGACTATTTTTTTGTTGATGTCAGCTAGTTTTTTTGTCGATGTCTGTCGAGATTATTTTTTTATCGACGTCAATTAGGTTTTTCGCTCGACGCCTACTAGGGTTTTTTGGTCGACGTCAGACAAGACTATTTTTTGGCCGACATTGGCTGAAAAACATCATTGAGCGACATCGGCTGAAAAAAATCATCGACCTACATTGACCAAAAAAATCTAGTTGATGTCAACAAAAAATATCCCTAGCTAAAGCCAGCCAAAAGAAATAGTAATGGTTAATGTTGTCCAACAAATCCTAGTTGTTACCAACAAAAATATAGTTTTAACCAACGCGAACAAAAAAACCTAGCTATCGTCAACCAAAAAATAGCTGACGAATGTTGGCAAAAAAATATCAACGATCGGCATTGACAAAAAAAACCTTATTGATGTTAGCCACAAAAATCCTAACCAATGTCGGCCAAAAACTAGTCACGATCGATGTTGATTGAAAAACCCCTAATCAATGTCGACTAAAAAAATATCACCGATCAACATTGAATAAAAACCCTAGCCGACCTCAACCAAAAAGTAATCCTTCCTAAGATCGACCAAAAACATCCTTGACCAATGTTGACCGAAAATGCACTTACTGATGCCAGACAAAAAATAGTCCTAAGAAATAGTCCTGGTTGATGTCGATTTAAAAACGTCTGGACTGATATCTGTCGAAATTGCCCTGGTTGAGGTAGGCCAACAATACACTAACCAAGATCGATCGAAAATAGTCTTGACCAAGGTTGGTTGAAAATAGCTCTTAAATGGACATATATTAAGTTTTCACTTTTTAACATTTAAGAACTAAAATTTGTAAAAAAGAATCCCTATAACATTTAAGTGGATATGACCAAATCCATATCCATTTAAATGGATTGGATCTTGAATCTAAATTGTTTTTAAAAAAATTATGGATATAGATTTAAAATCCAATCCATTTAAATAGATATGCCCACCCCTACCCACAATACAAAATTTGCATGATCTAAACAAACCATCAAACTTTTTTCAAAAACAAACACAAAGTAGAATGCTCATAGTCATAGCAACTACACAACATAAATACATGTCATGAACTACAGGATCCATGCCTAAACCTCAAAAAGCAAAAGATGAAACTCATATGAAATGGAACTCAATCAACACACCTTCCAATGCTAGCAACCAAAATCTGCACAGAATATTTTTCCATTCTCACAGCAAAACCACAATTCGAAAACGTAAAACAAGCACAGACATTTAAAAGGCCAAGATCAAAAAGGAAACTTCAACCAAATCCGACAAAAGAAAAAGCATCCAATGATACCTATTTGAAAAAAAAAAAGGATATTTTATATAAAACTAAAAAAAATTAATTGCAATAACAAATCATGTGTTACACAACATAATAGCATAGCGGAAGCTTTGAATTTGATAGGAGACTGTGGAATGAAGAAATGGGAAATGAAAGGGAGAATGTAGTGGAAAAGGAACAGACCCGAGAACAAAAGAGAGGGGCAACTGGGTAAGTTACAAGGGAAAAACTTCTCCTACAATGGAATCATGGTAAAAAAAAATTAGGAGAAGTTTTTCCCCTGTCACTTCCCTCTCTCTCTCTTTCTCAGGTCAGTTAGCCCTTTTATTTCCCTTTTCTTTATTCCACATTGTCCTATCAAATTCGAAGCTTCTCCTTTGATATTATGTTGTAACACATGATTTGTTATTGTGATTCAATTTTTTTTAATTTTATATAAAGGCCAAAACTATGGTGGACCAGTCTTCTAAGTGGTTCATGGTGAACAAATTTTATTCACCATTAATTCATTAGTTCCTCACGATTACAATACACACCAGTCACACTAGATTTATTTCTTAGCACCCCTCCAACAGCATTGAAAGGTGTATTGATTGACTTTCATTTCATGAGTTTCAACTTTTGCTTTTTGTGGTTTAGGCATGGATCCTGTAGTTCATGGCATATATTTGTGTTGTGCAATTGCTATGAGTATGACTTTGAGCATTCTACTTTTTGTTTGTTTTTGAAAAAGTTTGATGGTTTGTTTAGGGCATCTTTAGTGGGAGATCACAAATTGAGATCTTAGACCACTTTTTGGTGGATCCCACAGTGCCACATAGGAATGAAGATCTCGCTCATTTTTTCCTTTAGTTATAGATCTGATTTTGGGATCTTATATAACTTTTAGTGAGTCCCACATAGACCCCATTTTTAAATATTTTATTTAAATATTTTTTATTTTATTTTTGTAACTTTTCTTCCTCTCACGTTCTCCTTCCTCTCTCTCCTTACACTTCTTCTTCTATTGCTCATTTTTCATCTTCTATCTCCTCGGTGCTGCTCCTTCTACCCCACTTCTTCTTCCCCTCTTTCGCGCACCCCTCCTTCCCCCTTCCCCCCCCCCCCCCCCCCCCCCCCCCCCCCCCCCCCCCCCCCCCCCCCCCCCCCCCCCCCCCCCCCCCCCCCCCCCCCCCCCCCCCCCCCCCCCCCCCCCCCCCCCCCCCTCTTTCCCCCTGCTATATATTATTTTTGGTTTGTTTTTTTTTTCTTCTTCTTCATCTCCTTCTGTTGAGCCATGGCAACTGTTTATCTTCCTCCCGCATTTTACTGTTACTATCACATTTGATAAAAAAAAATTGAAACCTTTATGATATTTGATGTTGATCGTGGAGATCTTCCCAGTTTTTCCCCAAGAACTGGACCTACACAATGGAGATCTTGAAAGGTGTTTTATTGCTGAATCAGATCTTCAGCTTAAGATCTATCCCCAAGATCCAGCATTAAAGATGCTGTTAGATCGTGCAAATTTTGTGTTGTGGGGTGTGTTCCTTTTGGTGGATGATTTTTACTTGAAGCTAATAGGTTTATGCTTTTGAAAGAAAGAGGGAATCAGTGGAAGATTTCAATTATGTTAATTCCTGCCAGTGAAATGAATTTTGTGTTAATTTGTCTTGCCACCGTATTCTTTCAGCTTTCTGTTACATATATTGTGTTCAGTCATTAGTTAGACTATGACACCGATTTTATCTCAATCTGATATCATTATCTAAAATAAGCTTTTGTTCTAATAAAACTATTAAGCAAGGTAGCTACAGATACAGTAAAAAGATAATAAATGTATTGCATCCTTTTAAAATATTGTTCATGAAATTAATCATAGAATAAATTTTTATTTAGCCTATTGCTAATTAAGAACGCAGAGAAATTAAAACACTGAATAAAGTTCTAATACAAATGAAGAAATAGAAAGAAAACCTCAGATAAAAAATGCAGAGATTGGGGATGTCCAGCAGCAGCAACTTTAAATCGAGGGGTCTCTTCCCTCGAGTCTGAAACGAAAGAAAGACTAAGAACGGAACCCAGAAAGAAAAACCCAAGAACGAAAAACAGAAAACGAACAAAGAAAAAGGAGAAGAGAGGCGTACTGATAGTGCGCCGCAAACAGAATGAGACTCAGGCGAGACACCGACGGCAGCGCACCATTTTCATTCTTCGGTTACGATTTCAAAGAGCAGCGCGGCTTCTTAGTTCGTAGGGTTTCAGAGAGGAATCAACGAAGGAATGAAGTGAGCAGAGATGGATTAGGGTTTCAGTGAGATTGGAGCATAGTATGGGCCGGTTGAGGATGGGCTAGGTCTGGGCTCGAGTCTCTACTCTCTCTCTACAATGGTGTCTCAGGGCTTGCTCTTTGTATGGCCTGATGATGACAATGGTTGGGAGAAAGCAAAGGCCTCCAATTTAATTTAGTTTAATTCGGTCTTGTTCTAAGGAATAATGTTAAACTAATTTTAATGTATTTGTGCTCCTTATAATGGATGTTGTTATGTGTTTATTACTTTATTTTATTTTGGCCATAGAGTGTTTTGTTTAGGTTGCCTGATGACTTTTACAAACCGGAGTTTGCCACGGTCAAAACTCAAGCGTGATCTGTTGTGTGGTACTTGCGATACTCTCATGGAGAATAATATCCTTCTCACATTGAATTTGCTCATCACAAGGTACAAAAAACAACACCTTTCAACCTAACTTTTAAAGTCCGTTTGGAAGGAGTAAAAGTGAAAGAAAAGATAATATATTTTTTTTATTTAGTTGAAGAGAAAATGAAAAAAAAATCTTAAGAAAAGATTATTTTAAGATACAAAATTTTAAAAAAAAAATATTTATTTTCCATTCAATTTAAATTTTTTTTAATTTTATTTTTTTCCCTTCCTATCAAACATAGGATTAGGAATGTTTGATAAGGGAGAAATTTTTCCATTTTCAAGGAATTATCATGTTTCATGAAAATTAATAAAATTTATTTGTTTTTAGTCCTTCAAAATAATTTTTAGTAATTACAGAGTTATGGATACTTTTATCTATTATTTTAATTATTTATTTTATTATAAAAATTCACATTTTCATTATGGGAAAATTTTCTTGAAAAATATTTCCGAAAAATATTATTTTCTAAAAGTTTTATTTTTTAAAATACATAACAAACATAAAAAAGTAAGCTTTACAACTTATAATTTCCGGAAAAACCAAACACTCACAACTTATTTTATTTTTATTTGGTGGACTTGTAGATTATATTTTATTTGACCCTGTTGTAAGTGGATTTTGTTAAATATATTAATATTAATTGATGCTGATGCAGTACAAAAAGTTTTATCGAGGACAAACTTCTGGTTGGTTTGGTAACAACACTTCCATGTATTGTTATACATCTTCACTCACTGAAACCGCCAGACGATTAGCATATATTTTAAAAACTTTGAGAAACCTTCTTCATGGGCGATTGAACACAATGTCATGAGCCTTCATTGTCACGTTTTGTTAGTTTACTAACATTCAATCTACTTTCTTGTGAAAATTTGGTTTGAACGTACAGCTGAATTTAATTAGCAAGTTATTCTTACTATTTAAGTTAGTGTATAGGATCTGAAACTCTTACCAGTTGATTTCAAGTGTAGGAGGCTTAATTGATTATGCATCTCTTAAGCTCATAGATGTGCTTTGACTATTTATGGCACCTGTAATTAACACGTTTCTTTATCACGTTGCTTATTAATATGTACCTAGTTAGCAGTTGCAAAATATGATCCTCACATGGAGAAGAGACAGAGCCAAGTTTCTGCCATTCAAGATGGATTCTCGTGGTTCATGGGGCTTCTCTGGAGCTAATGAAGGGAACCCACAGATCAGTGCCAAGTTTGTTGCACCATGTTATATGATGAACAAGTAAGCCAATGGCTTTTACGTTGTTCTGTTCATGTCTTGGTGCCAGTATTAACACTGAAGGAAATCATATGGACTATATGAGTTTATGGCCAAAAGATTTTTGCTCAACTTCAAGGGAAAAATGTTAGGTAGCTTTTGAGTATCATGCATTCGGTCATAGGTGTCTCGCATACTTTTGTAATGAAAATATTAAGTTTTAAACATCAAATAGCTTCCTCAATATGTGGATAATTCAGCATCAGACAATCAATTTGGAGAGTTCACATCAAATCTTTTCTTCTTTTTTTCCCTTTCCGAATTTCTCTCTTTTTCACCCTCTAAAGGACAACTGGGAAAGTAATGTGGAGAATGTTTAACTTTCTGATTAAACCTTAATATATCATCTGCTGATTAGGATGGGACATATGTTGTTACTAAGTTAGCTGTACCTTCACATGTAGTTAGTAGGTGAGATTCTTGGAAAGGATAATGTCAATTTAAGTAGGTATATTGATTTTAAGAGTGAATGTCTTGGAGGCATATATGACTAACTGAATCCTTTTCAAGTGTTTATAAGTATATTTAAGATGTATTCAAATAACTATTATTTTATCCTAGGATGCTGTTGTTTTCTTTTTCATTTGTTGCTACTGAAGCTCAACGCACTTGGCATTATTATTGCAGGATTGAGATTGATACCAAACTCCCTGTAGTTGGTGACCAATCTGCTTATTTCTATGGCCTTTCACTGATTTATCTTGTTAAAAATCAAATATGCATAAATCGGAACAATAATTCCTCTTTCATTCATTCATTCACTCCATTCTCTTCTATATATTTTCCCTCAACATGAGGTTCTTATATAAGAGAGAGAAATTCAACAAAATACTAATAATACGGGATAATAACAAATTAATCTAATCTTAATTCCTATTCAAATATTGAAATATAATAACAAACTGTAACAACCTAACAAATCTTAATAATAATTTGAAATTTAAATTATACAATTCAACACTCCCCCTCAAGTTGGTGCATGAATATCGGTCATGCGCAACTTGCCAATTGCTTCTTCAAACATTCTTCCAGGAATGACTTTGATCAGTAATAGGTTCAAGAGGTGCTTCAGGATAGTCCACATGCTTCAGTTATGTGAGGTAGAAAGAAAATTAAAATACGAGAAGAGATTCGGAACAATAACATATTCATGTCAATAAACTTCAAGGATGGTCTATGAAGATTCAGAACAATGCAACTGACTTCACATCAATGACCTTCAAATAGAATACGTGCAGGGAGAATTGAGATATGAGAATGGATTTGGAACAATCACATGTTCATGTCAATAAACTTCGGGGTTGGTCTGTGAAGAACTCAGAACAATGCAACGAGTTTCACATTAACGACCTTTAAATGGATACGAGAAGGATTCAAAACGGAACCAAAATCGCAAAGGTTACGCGAGACAAAAATGGAATCATAATTTGTAGAGGAATCAAATATGGTGAAGGTTAAGGAGGAGAAAGAAAAGTGGAGTACAGGTACTGATACGAGAAGATAAAATGGGATGTACTTTTGGGAATGGGAAGAAAAAAGATAATTCGGATATGGAATGGAGAAGAAAAAGAGTAGTGGCAGCAGAAGTAATTTTTGTTTTCATGGAGGAAACCATGATTTTTTCATGGAGGGGACCATGGCTCTGATACCATGTTAAAAATCAAATATGCATAAATCGGAACAATAATTCCTCTTTCATTCATTTATTCACTCTATTCTCTTCTATATATTTTCCCTCAACATGAGGTTCTTATATAAGAGAGAGAAATTCAACAAAATACTAATAATACGGGATAATAACAAATTAATCTAATCTTAATTCCTATTCAAATATTGAAATATAATAACAAACTGTAACAACCTAACAAATCTTAATAATAATTTGAAATTTAAATTATACAATTCAACACTCCCCCTCAAGTTGGTGCATGAATATCGGTCATGCGCAACTTGCCAATTGCTTCTTCAAACATTCTTCCAGGAATGACTTTGATCAGTAATAGGTTCAAGAGGTGCTTCAGGATAGTCCACATGCTTCAGTTATGTGAGGTAGAAAGAAAATTAAAATACGAGAAGAGATTCGGAACAATAACATATTCATGTCAATAAACTTCAAGGATGGTCTATGAAGATTCAGAACAATGCAACTGACTTCACATCAATGACCTTCAAATAGAATACGTGCAGGGAGAATTGAGATATGAGAATGGATTTGGAACAATCACATGTTCATGTCAATAAACTTCGGGGTTGGTCTGTGAAGAACTCAGAACAATGCAACGAGTTTCACATTAACGACCTTTAAATGGATACGAGAAGGATTCAAAACGGAACCAAAATCGCAAAGGTTACGCGAGACAAAAATGGAATCATAATTTGTAGAGGAATCAAATATGGTGAAGGTTAAGGAGGAGAAAGAAAAGTGGAGTACAGGTACTGATACGAGAAGATAAAATGGGATGTACTTTTGGGAATGGGAAGAAAAAAGATAATTCGGATATGGAATGGAGAAGAAAAAGAGTAGTGGCAGCAGAAGTAATTTTTGTTTTCATGGAGGAAACCATGATTTTTTCATGGAGGGGACCATGGCTCTGATACCATGTTAAAAATCAAATATGCATAAATCGGAACAATAATTCCTCTTTCATTCATTTATTCACTCTATTCTCTTCTATATATTTTCCCTCAACATGAGGTTCTTATATAAGAGAGAGAAATTCAACAAAATACTAATAATACGGGATAATAACAAATTGATCTAATCTTAATTTCTATTCAAATATTGAAATATAATAACAAACTGTAACAACCTAACAAATCTTAATAATAATTTGAAATTTAAATTATACAATTCAACAATCTATACAAGTAATTTGTTATGTCCTGATGATAATGGTGTAGTTAATTTTATAGTCTCAAATCAATTTGAAAAGCTGAAAGAATTTGTAATTTGTCTAATTTGATACTATACTTAAATCAAGAACACTATATTGAAAGTTTCTGTCTGTCCTGAAAAAGGTTCAAGAGTGACCTTTAAGCTTTGACTTACAAAATAATTAGGTGCTTCAGTTACAGTAAAATTGACATAAAATTTATGTTTATTATGGTAAATGAGATTCATCACCATAATGTGGGAAAATTATAAAGAGATATTGAGAATTAGTTCTTCTTACTATGAAAATTGTAGTAAGGATGCTAATTAATTTTATTCTACTGTGAGTAATACAGGATGGGTGTTTTTCTTTTTACTTTTAAGTGGACATGCAAAATGCTGTTCCTTTTAAACAACACTTGACTGTAGATTTTTAAAAACATTGTGACTTTGGAAGTTTGAGTAGTAAAATAGCAGCTGGTGTCATTCCTTTTACAAAATCAACTGTATTTAGTTACTATTAACTGATGCAATGGCTATTGCTGAACACAGTATTCTGGCTTATCGTAACATCTACTCACTATAGATTTCTTCAGGTCAATTATCATTATTCTCATATAACTAGATTTATCATTATTTAGCTCAACTGAGTAATCTTGTTTGCTGCATTCAATTTCACGAATGCATACATGTAACTGGGTCTCACTCTCGGCCTATAAATATCTCAGGTCGTTCCTAAATGGTATGAGCATTGGACTTCAAACAACGTAAATGATGGAGACATGATTGTCCTTCAAGGCCAAGAGAAAATCTTCCTTTCAGAAACCAAGGAATGCTAATAATACACTCTGATACATCTTTCAAATTCATTTTTATCAAATAAAAATCACGTGATCGAGACCAAATTTGCGCACATATTTTTACCCAATTAGAAAAAAATGTGTTGCTATCGTATATCTTGGTGCTAGAACTAAATGAAACATTTTATTTTTTGTGTTTGTGTAGATGTTGGATAGATTTGAACAGCACACTCTCAAGTGTTCATCATGTAAAGCAGCATATGAGGGATTCAAACATGGCAGAAAGTCCTAATTGGTGCAACAGTTGTGTTTTGTGCAACAACAGGGATCCCATCAGATGTCCAGTTGCGTGTACTTTTGGCTGGACTCGCAATTGTCAGCGCGCGCAGCCATAACTTTTGCCCTAAACCAACTCCAAAAGAATTTCGAATTCGCGGATTACGTGCATGCCGAAATCGATTAAACACTTCCCTCTAAAGGAACTTCCACTGGTTAGTTGTAAATAGAGTTGAAGAAAAATACATGTATTTTGATGAAAAGAGCTTAAATCTACCTATCCTTGCGTGGTGTTACTACTATTTTGATGAAAAAAGCAACAAAGTTGTGACGTGAGATACCCTCTTTGAATAAAATTTCTGTCAAAGTATTAAAACAGAGATAATACAGACCAATCTGGTCCATGAAGTTCATCTTTTAGACGATTGGATATTTTCGATCTGTAATATAAATGAACTTTTTTAAGGTTTGTATCTCGTCTGGAAAAGTTCATAGATAAATAGATGGACTAGTCCATAGGCCAAAATAATAATTAGAAAAAAATATTTTTTATAATTTTTTTAAAAGTGAAAAATGTATAAAATTAGAAGAAAAAAATTGATTTAATTTTTAAGCTAAAAGTATCATACTAAAATATACAACATTTTAAATGTAAAAAATTAACAATAATAATCTAAATTAAAAAAAAATTAACATAACAAATTAGTAATACTTGTACATTGAATTGAACTTAGATAAGCTAAACAAATACTCTATACGTATGTGAAAAAAGTTTTTTAGGTCTTGGTAACTTAGGAACACGATATAACTATGTGGATTAAAAAAAAATTGTTATCCACAGAGTATGTGGATCTGAATCCATATACCCACTTCTAAAATAAGATAAGCAACAAAATTTCATACCAATTGATTATGATTTTTTATACAAGATATTGACAAACTAACTATAACAAATGAGAAGTAAAAGCTACAACAAACTGTAAGCATTAATCTATGATTTCATGTTCAATAACAATTATATCAAGAACATGAAAAGGGATCTTTAGAATTCATGAGTTTTACATAAACATACCTTTGTTCATAATTGCGGAAGATCTTTATTGGTAGAATGCTTTCGTAGAGTCTTTGGGAAAAATCCTTTAATGGCAGAATACTTTCTCAGAGTCTTGACCCTTTCTTTCTTGTATCTTCTTGATAGGGATTGGATACAACTCTCATGGGTAGACAATGATGGTATTTAGTTTTCTAAAAATCTCTGTTATAAGAAAACTAAACCACTACGTTTAATATAACTGCACCTATCAACAGTTATCTTTTATCTTTTAATATAACTGCATATCTTAGCAGTTATCTTTTTAATACATTTAAGATAATTATTTTATTAATAATTATCCTTTAATAACTTCCCTTTGTAACCAATTATCTTTATGCCTTTTATTCATTAAATCAAATAACATTTATTTAAATGAGCCACAATTGATAAATCTTACATTCTCCCACTTGGCTCATGTCATAAATTTCATTTCATGATTTAATGAAAACAATTATAATGCGCATTCATAGGGCTAAAGTTTTCATACATTGGCATCATCATAAATCATGATCAGAAATAAAACCAATAAGAGTCATGGC
>PYAF01002382.1:756140-785515 GCA_007407185.1 Glycine tomentella
CATGTACTATAAAATGAACAATTTTAACTTTACACATAAATGACACGAGGGAGAAAAGAAAATGTATTAAATATGATAATAATTACACTAATGGTAAAATATTGAATAAGACAATTGTCTAAATTTTTTTAATTATAAAATATGGGTCAAAATTGTTTAATTTCATTTTTTATTTGAGATCAATTAATCAAATTCATTTATTATTATTAATTTAATTAATTATTTTTTATCTGAACAAATTAGATAATTGAATCTTATAAATAAAAACTCGAATTAATCCAATCTCATGAACTAAATTATTTATATATACTCTACATATAGAGCTATTATTTAGTCCTAAACATATTCAGTGATCGATATTCTTCCCTTTTCAATACACATACTTACATGGGGTCACATTTATTGATAAAAGAAAAAACTTACATGAGTCAAATAAACAACATTCCACAATATCATCACAGTCTAGTCGATCGGTACAAAATACCACTAAGAAATTAAAGTAAAAGATAACTAAAAAAAGAAAAAGAAAAAGAAAGAAAGCCAGATATTGAGAATGGTAAAGGTGGCGCAGATTAATTTGAAGACAATATTGCTAAGGAAGGGATACCAGGAGCAATATAATGCACAATATTGCTATGGTACCATGCACAAAATCACACCCCCAAACGCACTGCACCTAAAAAAAAAAAAATCAGAGACAAAAATGTTAGCACAAGAACTACAGATATAAAACCAAGAATTAATTAGGTAATTAATATTTCAGGTGAAGAATATTCCTTTCATTCGAAAATTAACATATGTATTCCCATCACTTAGCATTTTTCATACATTTTGTTATATGATGCTGAATGCATATAATTGATTAATGACAATATAGTATAAAAATTGAAGCTGGAAAGAGCACCTCTTCATAATCAATCTTCAAAGACATATCATCCTGAAACACTCACTGCAACACATAACACATGTAATTTTTAGCAAGAATTTTTTTTATCAATCATTTAATAAGAATGTTACTAATATATTTTTAAAATATTTTATCAAATGTTATGTATAGTTTATGTCATTAAATTTTTTTAGTAATATAGATTACACATAACATTTGGTAAAATATTGTAAAAATATATTAATAATATTTATTTATATTTGATAATATTTTATAAATGTTATTAAAAAAATAACAATAATTTTATTAAATATTAAATAAAACAATATTATTAAAGTTTACATGTGTAGTAGTAATGACCAACAATGTTACAGTTGTTCTGATTTTCCTGAGTATGATGACAAGCCACTAGTAACTGGGGTGTGCCCTACGAACAAAGCAACATGGCCCAGAAGCTTGTCCTTCCTAGAAAACGTAGTGCCACACGAGCACTGCCACTTGGGTTCCCCACAGTGCTTCTCGTGTGTCCTCAAATCAGAAATCACCGAGAACTGTTTCTGGTTGCACCTATTGCACACGTACATCTTCGGGCAGTGGCTCCTCTTGTAATGGTTCTTGGCACAAATCATTGACTTCAAGGGCTGAAACTTGGCATGCCTTTGGTTCCACCTACACCCTTGTTGAGGGCACGAGTATCTCTTTGTGGCACCACTTCCTTCTTCTGTACCTAATAACAACAAATTACTCCTCTCCTTGTTGTTTTTCATTGGGTTGCACAAGGCTGAACTTGTTTTGTACTCTTCCCCATGAGCCCTCATGTGCATCCTCAAATTGGCGTCACGCTTAAACCCTTTCCCACACACTTGGCAAAAATATGAGTACTTTGCCAACAAATCCGCAGCATCCAATTCAATTATGTCACTCATCTCCCCCATGATGTTGCTAACAATGTTGGCTGCTTCATCATCTTTAGGGTTACAATAATTCCCACTATTGCTATTAATATTATTATTGTAACTTTCAGGAAACCAATCCAATGCCTCTCCCTCAATACTAGATGATAATAAGAAACTTTGCTCTCTATTTATATCTGAGACTATATTAAGGTTGTTACTAGGCACACCCCTATTGTTGTGTACAAAGTTTGATTCATGATGTGGTGGTATTAATCTACCATGATCAATTTGTTGCTGGTGCAATTCATTAATAGTATTAGTACCTGAAGAGGAACTAGGAATCATTTGTTGGCAGGTGAATCTCATTGAAGTGGCTGCTACTATGATTTCTTGGATTGTGTTGTTGATGGTGGAGATTGCCGTTGGAGTTGACTCGGGTAGGTTTTGTTGAGGGGAGACAAGAACATCAACTAGGTTTTGGAGTTGACCTAGCTTGTCCTTGAGAAGTAAGAAGTGGAAGAGGAGAGAGTTTGAAGAGTGTGAAGCTGAGGAAGAGCTTGCTTCAAGAGAAGGTGAAACCAAATATTCATTCACTGCCACAGGAAACATGTGCAGTTCTTGAAAATCATTTGTGGAGGTAGATATTGTGGTTTCATTAATTGGCTTCATTGTTGAAATTGAAAATCTTCCTCGAATACTAAACCTGTGAGCTATTTGTCTAAGTTTTCCGTGTGAAGATTGGCTTTGACTTGGATCATAGATGTTTAGATATATGGAAGGCGAATGTGGAGAGGTACGTTCTTTACATAAAGTGGCAGAAGCAGCCACATAATAACTTTGGATTTTTCTATGTTATGACTTATGGATGGCAATAGATTAGTCTTTGCATATGCAATGAGTTTACCACTTTATAAAATCCTAGCTTTTTAATAAATTTTATTATTGCAATATATTCTTGCTATATAATTGATGAAATTCTAAAATGTAAATGGTAAGACTTGATATATTTGATATGGTCAAGTTTTTTTTTTTTTTTTTTTGCCCCTACAAAAGATTATCCATTTCTCTTATGGATAGGTTTGGGAGTTTAAAAAGGTAAATGATGAATGTAAACTCCAATTTAGTGTGGATTGCAAGAAGAGAGATAGAAAGAAAAAAATATAAAACATAAAACAAAATATGTGATAAGTGTATGAATATTATTATCTTAAATAAAATGAAACCGGATTTGAAATGGAAAAATAATAATATTTGTATATAATTATCTTTATTTTTTATTTTTTTCTATATATACATATTTTTAAAAATATATTTCAAAATTAAAGAGCACAATTTTTTGTTATCTAGCTCATTTAATGTTAAAAAAACACTTTTTTAATTATTTTTAACTTTTTAACTTAATTTAAGTATTTTTTGAAGATCAAGATTAGACACTATTTATGACATTTTAAAAATAAATTTTACATCTTAAGTATTTTAAAAGATGATTTTTAAATAATTTTAATAAATTTTAATTTAAAAAGGTTTCATTTAAAATTGTTTTAAATCTAGACAAGAAGTCAACTGGGAAGGTATAACCTAGAAAGTAGAAACTCATCCCCACTTAAGACCTCCCTCATATGAACCCAATATCACACATAGCAAACGAGAGATAATCCAGTTTCAGTTACAACTTTCATTGGACTGCGCTCATCATTATATTTTTTGCACGTTGATTACTATAAATTGATTAAATCCTTCTGTGGACCTTTAATATTTTTTGCTTTAATATATATATATATATATATATATATATATATATTGTCTTGTCTGGACTTAATTTTCCTTTATTTTTAGGCTTGGTTGTCATCTATGCCCAAGGTTTGAACTTTTTGACGGGTTCGCACGGACAATGTTTGTTCGTGCATGTGACAGCATCAATGCGTTTTGTTAATTTGTTTTGAATTTATAAAGAATAAGTTTATTAAATCTTCTTTTATTATGTCTCCTATTAGTTAAGTATAAATATTAAATATGTACATATATATATTAAATCTATTTAGACTTTATTTAATAGTGATTCATTTGTATAAATTATTAAAATATTTATAAGATTGAGATTATAAAATTGCTCATCTATAATCTATTAAACATCTAGGGTGGCATATGCATGACATCACTTGATAGGAACACAATGACCAACAACCTATACTCATGCAGCCTTAGCTTTTTACTTCGAAATGGGAGTGATTCTTTTAATTAATTTCCGAAATCCTGACATTGCACTAATCTATGCTGAGTCAAAAATAAAATATTTGTTAGGATAATGGCCTTATGAAGCTAAGAGCGTGATTAATTGGAACCGCGTTTTTATACCACATCCATCACAAAAATCATGTTAAAGGCTTCATTAGTTCAATGACGCAAGCTGTGCTTATTATTGCTTCAAATGGATGTGGAAAGAGAATGTTGATCCATGTTGCAAAACACACACTTAATTAAAATGTTATACTTCTTTAAGTAATTATTGTAATAGTCAGTTTTAATCAAATTTTAAACTGGCTTATATTAGTGTAATGTTAGTATTTAAACTAACTACTCATTAATAATATAAGTAAAATCCTTTTTCTATGCATTAAAATAATAGATAACTTGAAAATTAAAGATTATCTCTTGCAAAGGATAAATATGACTATGGAACGAATTGATTGTTAGAAATAATTCAAAGTTTAAAAGTTACTTAGATAATTAATTTCAGTTAACTGAGTTAGTGATTCATCATCAATGTTTGTTATCTGTTATACAAGCAAGATTCATATATTGTATATTTTGATTTTTTCTGAGTTTTGTTATCAATACAATTTTTATACAATTGTGTGTTGTGTGTTTGAGTGAGTTTAACATTGATGACAAGTTTAACTTATTTCACTTCAAAAAAGCAAAGCAAGCCAGGTTCACACTTGAGTTTTTAGTATAAAAGAGATGGTTTTAAAAAATTTAAACTCAACCTCATCCCTATTCAGTTATATCAGTTTTGGGAAACAGAACGCATTACGCCTTATTATTAACCATTTTAATTTGTTTATACATTTTAGATAAATTATGAATTAATTTATTAAATATATTTTATTTCAGATAATATATAAAAATAATAATGAACTTACAAATAATTTTTTCAAAATCAAATTCCATTTTTAGTAAAATGTATAATTTTGAGTTTGTTATTTAATTATTATTATTATATGAATTATTTACCAATTTAAATAATTAATTTATATTTTTAATAATTATAAAAATATAAAAAATTCCAACTCTAATTCTTTTACTCTAAGTATCGGTTTGATTCGCAAAATTCCAAGGGATAGGACATGGCAAAAATAATTGTATTGTGTTTGATTTACAAAATGGATGTGGTACAAAACAAAAAGAAGAATCAAGAACAAAACAAAAACTTTAAATTTTGTTACTCACTGTGTTATGAGACAATTTTTGTTCTAAGTACAAAATACTCAAAAGATACCCATACCTTTATCTCTCATTTTTCGCCCATATTTTCTCTCCCCCCTCATGTATCCTCCACTATCTCTCTCTTACACAACTGTATCAAAACCATGCTCTTCTACTCGTTTTTATCTATGATTTGAAAAATTGGCCATGGAAGAGCTGCATGTTTTCCACCGTCAACCTCTCTCTATGCCAATAAAGTGAAGCAATAGAAGGATTAATCAAATATTCAATTGAATGGGGTATTGGAGTTTTTTCAATTGCAAATAAGTGATGCTGGTACCAATTCTTCAATTGGAATTGGAAATCCTCTCACGTTAATTTCTTATATCTCTTTCCTATTCATGGTAATTGAATTTCTTGAATTGAAACCCTAACAATTGCTTCCATAATTGCGCAAGATGAGAGAGTTAAATTAGTGAATCCAAATGCTAATGATATATATATTATTTTATAATATATAATAACAATAATGTTATATAAAATTATATTAAGTTAAATAACTAATATTAAAATGAGTATTTTAGTAAATTTTATTATTTTGTTTGTGTTGTTCATTGTTTATCAAACAATGCACTACATAAAAAAAATGTTCTATAATTCAAGCGTTTGTCCTCTGATGTTCTCCTTGCACTTTACTATATTGTAGCATGTATCAATACTATTTGTAGTAGCAATTTTTATCTATCTTATTAACAATCGAAAAATGTTCGAAAGAAAAAATTCATATTTGACAAGGTTTCTTGCAAAGTATGTCACAGATGGTACATTTATTTCTAAATTATGTCATTCTATTTCTCTTTTTTATTCATATGTAATAATTTATTGATGAATCTCCAATTTTCAATTGTATCTTTTAAGTAGTATTTTTTCTAATTTTCTTTTTTCTCTCAAAAATGGAAATTTAGGAAAGTGCTTTATAAACATATGTATAAAAATAACATATTTCATATAGCTTCTATATACTCATTATAACTAGTTATTTTGGTTTTTTACTAGCGATTTTTATTATAATTTCATCTCTATTTATTGGTGTGAGTAAAATACGACTTATTTGATTTGTAATTTTGAGAGGAATAGTATATTTTGGAATAAGATATTCTATAATTCCTTATTGTATCAATTTACAATTCTCGATCATTGAGATTCATGATCAATACAGATTAATGATTAAGGGTAGATATTACCTTTCGAACAAATAAAAATGATTGAAGTTTTTCTATTTGGAATCGTGTTAAGTTTAATTCCCCTTACTTTGGCTGGATTATTTGTAATTGCATATTTACAATACCGACGAGTTGATCAATTGGATCTTTGATTAATTAATGTCTTTTTTTTTGCGGATTTCCTATTTATCTTGTTTTAATCCTAATCTACAAGGATTAAATTCAAACTTTTTAATGTTCAATTATTTTAATGTAATTATCATTCGATTTTGGAGACTCGGATTCTACCGAACTGAAAGCAAACCTACTTTACTGATAGGAAGAATATGAAATAGATAGTTGCGCTTGCCTTCGCTTAGAAATTCTACGTCCCCTATATATATAGTAAGGCTTGCTCTCGAAACTAGATTCACTTGTTCTTGTCTCCGGCAATTAACCACTCCAAGTTCCCTTTCCAAAAAAAACCGATACACCTATGACTACACTAAGATTTATTGGATTTGTTGCTAAAATATAGGTACTAAACCCGAAACTTTCGACCAATGGCCAGATTAAAATACTATTTTTTACTACTCATATGTTATGATTTGAATATACCATACCAATTCGTTGTGTATGGATGATGAGATTCCATTGATACAAAGCTACTTGTTCTTTTTTCTCTAACAGATGGTCAGAACTTCATCTGGGACACTTTCCAAGTGTGATTTCTATGTTATGTATTGTCGTGCCTAAGAGCATATCAGTTGAAGTAGATTCTTCTTTTTGATCAATCAAAACTTCTTCCCAAACAACCACTTAGCCATCTCTCCAAAAGCTAGTTTCTATTTTATCTTTATTCCACTAAATAGAACATAAGCATATAAATTGATACCCTTTATATTATATATCCATGGTATAAACATATCCGATGTGAATCTATTTGTTGAGTTCTCTATCGGTATGTATATAAGTGAATAATCCAACATGTCTTTTTGTGAAGTAAAAAAACTACCCTTTTTTAAGTTGTTTATGGCCAAAATCCCGAGAGTCCTTTGGATTTAGCTCCACTTCCAACTACTCACAACTTTAGTGGAGATGCATGTGAAGAAAATAAAGAAGTTGCATGAGTGCAACACACCCTAAGTGTGTGTGAACAACAAGGGCGGGGTAGGTCATGTACATGGGTAATGGATTCAATGACTTTGGATTTGTTGATTTTGGTGACCTTCTCTTATTTTGAACTAATAGATTAATCTAATGGTTCAATTTTTTTACTTGTTATAAAAGGTATTTTTAATTTAATTATTAATTTAACTCTTTATATTATTTTTAACTTTAAAATCATAAAAATATTACTAAACATAAGGATTAATCTTTACAAAATATTACTGGCAAAAAAAATTACTATTCATAATTATCACACTATCTCAAGCGAGATTTGTCTCAGATAAAAGATATCAATGATTTTGTATAAAAAAATTCGTCAAACAATTTGTAGTAGTTCTTAATTTGTTAAAAATTCTATCACTATTAAAAATTTCTAAATTTCTGACAATTTTATACTATGATTTCCGCCCTCTACTTACAACAAATGACAATTTGAACAATATTTGAGATTACTGATTAAATTAAAGTGAAATAACTTTGTATCAGTCAATCTACATGCTCAATAATATTTTTTATAGTTTTATAATAAAAAATAAATTATTAAGTACATTAAAAATATCTTTTATAACAAGTGAGAAAATCAAGACTATTAGATGATTTTAATGGTCCAAAAGGAAAGGTCGCCAAGAGTCACCAAATCTAAAGTCACCGAATCCAAATCCATGTATGTGACCCCGAATTTAAGTCAAACCGAGTTTTATTTATCAAAATCAAGTCAATATCGCTCAAATATTACGAGTTTAGATTTACTTGCCATACCTAACGATGGATACCTATCGTGTCTCTAAAAAATATCATAATTAGTAAATTAATCGATAACGCAATATTCCAATCATTTAAAGAAACGTTTTAAGAATTGAATTAGTTATGGAATCCAATGAGACGAGTTAATAGATCATTGGTTGAATCGAAGTCTCATTAATCGAACTAGTTTTACTTGATATATATTAAAAAATAATATAACGAAGCAACTAACATAATTTAATCATTCAAAATCCTAAATTTAAAATGATTGTCATTATAAAATACCTAATATCCCAAATAACAATCAATGTTCATATCAATATAAGTCCATAAGTTTCAAACACAAACAAACATTCAATATCTTTAAAATAATCATAAGTTCACAAAAAATAACATAAAAGAATTTCATTTAAAAAGAAAAAGCAACATTTAGTTCAACCAAAGACCCACCCTAGTTTAACCAAAGACTCATCCGGTTCAACCCAAATCAAATTGGTTCTGATACATTTCCTATCCGCTTAGTAAACTGAACCAGTGTGATTCCGGTCAAATTGATCAGACCAATCGGTCCGATTCAATTCTTAAAACATGAATTTTTTTTAAAAAATCATAATTTTAAAAATCAAACCAATTGTTGATCCGATCGAGATAATAGATTGATGTTTTAGTTATTAAACCAATGAGTAAAAATTGAATTATATGAACCAATATAAGTAACATAAAATATAATTATATGTATTGATTGTATGATAAGTTTAATAATTAACCATTTGGTGGTAAGTTAATTTACTGAATAAATTTTAGGTCTTGGTTCAAATTTGGAGTGTATAATTTTTTTTTCATTAAATTTTGTAATTTATTTAATTAATTTTACCGGAAAGAAATAAGAAACACAGAACGTTGTGCTTGTTCGCAAAACCATCAATGGCGTCAGCATTATCTTCTCTCTCTTCCACCTCTTCTTCACTGTTGCTGCACAGTTTCACCGGTAACTCGAAGGCTCCTATTACTCAATTCCCCAACAAAAGTGCGCGCTTTTCGATCTTCGCTCAAAAGAAGGCAAAGAAACTTCGGAAGGTTGCATCAACATTCTATGCTCTAACGCCACAAATCAAACATTTTCCGTGTTTTTCATCATTACTTGGATGTAAATTTTGAAGTTTATAGCTTCACAGCAAGTGGGTACACTTGGTTTTTTCTATGGTGTAATGTATTTGCACTTTGCAGCACGTATGTGTGTATATATTCACTTGGTTTAACTATCTCTGAAATCAGATAATTTTGAAGGAAGATGTGAGTGATGTAGGAAAGCAAGGGCAACTTCTTGATGTGAAGGCTGGCTTTTTCAGAAATTACCTGCTTCCCATGGGAAAGGCACAATTTGTTACTCCCCAGCTACTCAAGTAATGTATAATTAAACCATCTAGGTTTTATATAACATTAATTTTTATGTAAATACTTTTTACATTTCAATATTTTGGACCAGTGTTTGGAATTTGCATTTACATGACCCTGTTAGTAGTAGAAATAATGGTTTTGAAACACGAGTAGGTTGTTTGGATAAGTTACTAGTGAGGGCTTGTATGTCATTGTGGTGACATGGAAAGTAAACTTTGTCTCTGTGAAGAGCTCGTTTGAACATATGATTTATATGTGTCTATAATCTGATGAGACTTTTAAGACCTTGTGGATTTGATTGGAGATAAACAGAAAGATCGCTTAGAGTTATTCATTAAGAATAAATAGGAAGTTATTTTTATTCCATCCATGGGGCTTTGATGTTTTGGGTTGGACAGGGTTTTTGTGTTTTCTGTTAAGTGTGGTGGTTCCTGTTGTATGAGTTCAATAATAAATGCTCATGGATTACCAAAAGAAAAATTTGTTGTTCTCTTTCACATGAAATTGCTTTTGTGCGTTTTTGATGATGAAATAATAAAAGTTCCACATTCGTGAGTGTGAAAAATCTTTCTTTTAATAATTCCCGTGTTTCTTTGTTTCAGACTCTTTCTGTCTGTTTCTATTAGAGAGATGATAGTTGGAAATTGAGGACTAGCTATTTCTATGTGCAGTGAGTGACATATAAAACATGTTGTTTGCCACAGTTTTGGACTGAGTTTCCCTTGCATTGTCTTTTGAACTCTTCATTTTAACCTTCTCTCCCCAGGGAAATGAAGATAGAAGAGGAAAGAATTGAGGCTGAGAAAAGACGGGTAAGTTTTCCTTTCCCCCCAATCCCTACTTGGGTAAAATTTGTCCTCTGGTAATGTGCAGATAAGGTTGTCATCAGTGAATAGGATTAGGAATGAATGCTATGCTGTTAAGCTCCATGTGTAAGCCTTACATCAAATTCTGTAAGCTTGTAACAATGAGTTCAATATTGGAGAATGTAAATTCCTTTCAATGGTTATCCCCATAGTAAATTTGCATTCAGTAAATTGCTTTCTTTTTCATATTGGGTTATCTGCCTAAATTTAGGTCTACTTTCATACTATCTTCTGAATCTATTAAAGTATTTTTCCTTCTACACAATTTTTGTAATCATATCATGGTAACTAGGTTTACGTTTCTGTAGGTAAAAGAAGAGGCACAGCAACTTGCTCTAATTTTTGAAACTGTTGGGGCTTTCAAGGTTAAGCGTAAAGGTGGTAAAGGAAAACCAATTTTTGGAAGGTAGGACTGTCCTGCACAATTATTAAAAGTCAATTTATGTCCTTGTATGGATTTTGTGTCTAATGTTTGCTTGATTTGTAGTGTAACTGCTCAAGATCTTGTTGACATAATCAAGGCACAACTTCAAAGGTACAATCTTTTCTATTTACAGAAATCTTTTATTTTGTCAGCATTATAGATGTTCTTTGATTGAGTACTATCCTGTACAATTACAATTTATGCCTTTTCTCTAATGTGGCTAAAATACATTGCGTTTCTACAGTTTGTGACAAATTTCAGTTAGGTGTTTATCATTTCAACTGGCTATATGCAGTATGCTTAATGCAGATGATTATTTTTTATTCTATTCTAGAGCCTTTTAAGATTTTTGAAGGTTAATATTGAAATATTGTCTTGGATGAGTATTTGATATGATTTATTTATGGAATATGAACCTATTTGCCAAAATATTAATACACTCATCCAATATCAGATGCTAAATTTAGAGAAATTTCTATTATTTTGGAGCATAATATGCTTTACATGATACATGGGTATCCTCTGTCAATATTGAAAATGCATTTCAGTACTGTCTATGATGTTACTTTTTCTTTTCCCTTTCAAATTGCTAGCACAAAATACAACATAATTGAACTTCATCGATGTAAGTGATCCTTGCATAATTCTGTGGATTCCTTTGGATGCGTTTCAATTTATACAATTTTCTGAAAAAATTTGGAAAGCTTTTTTAGCTAATTTCCAAACTGGCTGCACTCTTCAATTTGTAAGCTACTTGATTGCCTTTTAGGTGATATCACTTGAGCGCATCTGATTTATCATGAACTTATACATGGTTCAATGTTCATATGTGAAATGATCATCCTAGTTCTCTGAACCTGTTGTGGGAGCCCTTATAAGTACATTCCACAAACCAAAATGGGGGAAATGAATTGTTTTTACCATATTTATTTCATATCTGTGATTTGAAGTCTGATTGATTAATTGCTCTATGATATATTGCCCATATTTTGTGATTCATTTCTAGGGAGGTGGACAAGAGAATTGTTGATCTTCCAGAGATCAGGGAAACAGGAGAATATATTGCAGAGTTAAAGCTTCACCCAGAAGTTATAGCTAGAGTGAGGGTGAATGTTTTTGCTAACTAAGCATTATTATGCTCTAAAGTTCCTATACTAAATGGACAGTTTGGAGCTAGCAACTTGCATTGGTTCAAGGTGCATAACATCTAATATGATAAATCTTCAGACTTCAAGCTTCAAGTAGTCTGTAGTCTGTAGTCTTGTAATCATACCCCAGGCTCGGATGAGGAAGGATTCCTAATGGGAACTGTTGCTTATTTGAACATTTTTGTTTTGTTCATACCCAATTCTTGAATATCTATTCAATTTTCAGGACAATGTTTGTAATGTACTATGTTCGTGGTAAAAGATTTTTTTTCCCCTTTTCTTTTGTCCTTCATTGGCCTGGTGAGCAGAAAAACGGAATATAAAATTAACCTATGGTTTTCCTGCATCTTGATTCAATGATTAAATTTAACATAAAATTGTGAATGCCTTTGATAGACTCAACATTTTTGCCCGTTGTTAGAGAATGGAGATTAACAAACATGCTGAAGATTGACATTGAGTGAATGACTGGTTAAACTATGCATTGACACAGCAATTGTCTATGTTGTTATGCTCACCCGAAAAAGAAAAAAAATCTATTTGAAATTGCATCGTTTTCCTTTCAATCCCGGGTGATTTGGAGCAAGGATCAGGCATACCATTTAGTTGGTCATTTTATTAAGCAACCAATTCATTTGATTAGAAAAATAAGAACGCTGATTACTGAGGTAAATTCCTATTTTAATTGGAGAACAGTATCAATGTAGTATTAAAACTAAAGCGCCAAATATGTGTATAGCAATGAAAACAAAACAAAGTTAAGAAAGCATTTACAAAATATATCTATAGAAATGAAGCAAAAAATCAAATAAAAAACGGTTATGTTACTGCCCAGGATCGAACTGGGGACCTTCAGTGTGTAAGACTGACGTGATAACCACTACACCACAGTAACTTGGTGAGAGTAATTTCTATAAATTTTATACATAGTCAAGAATGCATCACTTTTTACAATCTAAATCCCCTTATTCAAGCACTTTTTTTAATTATTTTTTATTAACATACACTAACGACACCAATAATATATTAAATAACATGGATCAATTTAGAAATACTAAGTTTTCTATTCTTTATACATAATTACATAAAATTTTAACTAATCTGGAATATGAAATATTTTTCCAAAAGTAGAAAATATTAGTGTGTCATCCTCAAGAATTGGAGTTAAAAGTAAGGAAAAAGGTAGTAATACTTTTCATTCTTTAATGAAAATAAAATTCTAAATAAGTCTCAGTTAATGATGAGTTTCACTCATAATTTTATAATTTTTAATAAATTATAATTAATAATAAAAAATGTGTTAACAAATGTGTTATAAAATTTGTTGCTAATATTCCTTAAATAAATATGATCAGTTCTTCTAAAGACAAAATGGCTTTGAAAAAAAATCACTTTTTAGTCAGTATTAGATGTAAACATTTTTTAAAATTTTTAAAATGTAAATAAAAAATTAATTGTTTTAAGATCTTTGAATTTCTAGTGAGAGCAGGAGATATTTTTACAAGCTTTGATCTTTTGAACTAGCTAAAGAACTAATTCTCATTCTGGTTTAGAAGTAATCACAGTTAAAATTCATTTTCACATAAACTCAACATGTATTATCATAAATATTTGATAAAGGTTGTAGTGTTGAGTTCAAACATTAATTTTCAAAACGAATAACTTATATATCGTTCAAGAATGACAAGTATAGTTAAGATCCATATATTTAACACTTGCTAGCAATTTTTTATGTATGTCATTATTCATTATTTAATCAGCACTTAGACGTTTTTCTTTGAGTGCTAAGATTTTTACCGCCATAAATATCTCAATACGTACATTCTTTCTTCTTCAAATCTTATACAAATTTTGCCCAACTCTAAGAAAACTACTTTATGTTGTTGGTATATCCATAATTTTGTCAGCAATGTCAAAAACTACTCAACAGTCATCTCACTTCTGGTAACTACCTTATAAAAGCTAACCAAACCCCAAACCAAGGAAGTGGATCTTTAGTATCACATATTCCACAAAGAAACACCACTAAATTAATGAAAAAGAAGGGAAATTAGATTCACATTTATTGTTCCGTCATGGCATACCAAACACCGATTGGCATCTTAATGAATGGTTTTGGTTGTGGTATTTGGAAACTATAAAACCTTATTGATGGTCAAGACTGAACACCAATAGGGGGATTTGATTAAGCAAGTGAATTGAAGCAATTGATTGGTCTAGTGGAAGCTAATTTAACGCTAGCAATGACACATAGAATTTAAGGCCGGCCAAATGCCTACTTTTTCTGGTTATGGGGTTACAAGTAGGGACAACAAGGCCACATAGTAAACGAACTCATACATTTAAGGCATTTGTCTCTATCACCAAACCCGTGAACAATGCTACCGCAACACACATCTTGTCCAAGAGAAAATGATATCAACTACACATAAATAACACAATGCATAATTGAGTCTCTAGTTCAGTTAATTTCCTTCACAACTGGGATCTGTTAATTCCATCACAGCCATCCAGCTGCACGTGTAGTTTGGAAAGCATGCAGGCCAAGTCATGATAAACGAATTCTTAAATCTTACCAATATACTGTACATCAAATTCTACAATTAAAAGTTATTTAAGTTTAATTAGTATTTTTGAATTTGAGTCTCAAATATATATACAACTATGTTTAGTGGAAAGAGAACTTTATCTAATTCAAATAAGTTTGTTTTTCATAAAATAATATATATATATATATTAATTTTCTTTTGTATTAATTTTTTTCATCAAAATATCCTTAATTACTTTAGAATAAATGTTATGAATTAAAAAGATAAACACATTCTCTCTCTTCTAAGGATTGAAGTAGAAACTAACACATGTTTATCAATTAGATAGAAAGTAATTAAATAGAAACAGAGATATGATATGAGGATTCCTAATAATTTTAAGGATAATTTTAAAATAATAAAAATAAATTATTAATACTATTTATTAACATATTTTTGTCTAACATTTAATAAAAATATTGTTAAATATAAATAAATATTATTAATATATTTTTACGATGTTTTATTAAGTGTAGTAGTGTAATAAATAATGTTATTAATGTTATTAATTAACTTTTTTAAAGAATATGAATTAATTAAAAGAGTTAATATATATATATATATATATATATATATATATATATATGTCTTGGGAGAAAAGTAGTACATGGTGTCTATTAAAAGAGAGTAAGTAGCAGTACACACACTCTACAAAATTTATAAAAGTAATAATCCTCATTCTTTTTCATTAAAAAAACATTGACATCTCAGCAGATACCACGGCCTTGTCTCGTCGTGCTGGTATTTTACTATTGCCAATTGGAGTAAGCTAATTAGCCAAGTGAAAATCTTAATTAGTACACAACCCCATGATCTCTACTTTAGGAAATTATCTCTTACACAGAAGAAAAATCGCAGTTTTCTTCATTGAGAAAAAAAAGGGGGAAAAATGGTGGGTCCTATTAATTAAGATAAGGTTCATGCGATTACTGCTAAGATAATTAACATGAATTGTTAAGATGAAGATTACTATTATAATTTGCGTGACCAGAAATTAAAACTGGCCTTTTAGAAAGTAAGCAAAGTAATGCTTTGTGGTATTTGAGAATAATATGATAAATAAAGTACAATTTATATAAAGGAGAATATAAATATAAAATGGGAGGTTACAGGACATGAAGGGAACGAACCTCCCCAACTACATGTGCTGATGTCCATGAGTGATATCTTCTCTCATATTTCTTATGCATTTGGACACCTCACGCAATGTACGTGTCCACATGCTTCGCTTACCATCCAGCATTCACAAAAACGTGCACATAACCAACTTTAAGATAAGTGGCCACTGCAAGTGACTTTAAAGTCTTCCATCTCTCTCTGCTTAATTTAAGTTTTATCTCTCGCTCACTCATTAATATATATGCCACTCTTTCAAACTATAATACAAATTAGACAAATACCGATCAGTGCTTATTAAGAAATTAAAAATATCATGAATAAATATATCAACATGATATGACATAATTGATAAATAATTTTGTCTTTTTAAATATGTGATCATGATTTCGTTGAGAGAGGTCAATTCTTTGAATGAATCTCAATATCTCAAAAAATTAGTTCTTGACTCTTGACTTTCGATTGAGGGGATCACTTGATTCACAAAAGAAAAATATTATCATTACAATTTTTTTTGAATTTAACAAAATGTTTTGTTATTTTTTTTTTCTATACTGGAGGCGGCCAAAAAGGTCATTTATGCATTCTTTAACTAATGTCTTAAATATACTGTACAATTTAATAGTAGTACTATTTATGTATTTCATTTCTCATTAATTATATTTTCCGTGGAAGAGAGAAAATTAAATTGTTGTTATTGATCCCTTTTCTCATCTTTCGTTATGTGAACTACATAAATAAGAGGTTATCAAGTTTGTAGCTACAAAAAAGAGTAGATAAACAGTACTAGACGAGTGGGTGATGGGTCCAACTCTAAGCAGTGGACCATTCGTATAAGTCCAAATCAAATACGCTTGTGGCTTGAAAGTTAATACGTACTGTAGTATCTTTCTTCGGAGCATCAACTTTGTATTGGCTGGAACTAGCTCCCATCAGATAATCCCAAAGCTAATTATTGATTAATCATTATATATGCATACACAAATTAAAAAAAAAAAGGGTGTAATAATTTGTTAAATTAAATTTGATTCAGTTTATAGTAGTATATCAATATATTGAGTCTAGTGACATGCAAAAGTAAGAACAAGTTAGTTTGTTAATTAGGTGAAACTAATTAGTTTAAAAGCTAAAACTAATGACAATAAGGTGGGGTGGAGTAGGAAACATATATAGTAAGATATATATACTTGTCTTATTCATTAATGTATTTTTTTTAAATAATAGTAAGAGACAGAGAGGCAGCCTTATAAATTGAAAGATACATGGTGATGGGTATGCATATGGCAGTGGCATATTTATCGAAGCCAGTTTTGGGAAATCCTTTATTCTCGTCATTAATGAAAGGAGTGGGAATGTGGTAGCCAGTGTGAGGGAGAAAGAGATCTTTTAGCTTTATTATAATAAAATCGAAAGCACACAAAGGGAACCTAATCCACGATTTATGGTTGTGGTCGTGGTGCTGCCAAACCCTAGCTAGCCATTCCATATTGCCATTGCACTCTCTCTCTCTCTCTCTCTCTCTCTCTCTCTCTCTCAGCACATCACTCTCGGGTCTACTCTTAGAACAAAAAACTAGAACTCCACACTCCACAGTGTGCACACATAGATCCAAAAAAGAAAATGAATAAAAATAAATTAAAAAGGAAAAAAGAAAAACAAAAGATGCCCTATGAACTATCACTCACTTTTCGTGAATGAAAGGCAACCATGAACACTAACCACTTAGTTACTCAAAGTATTCCAACTGGAACAAGTAGATCGATCACATATATCATCAAAATGGCAATTATTAAAAACCCGAAGGAATAGTCAATAATCCAAAGAATCCATAATTAAGAATAATTGTAAATTAAAAATAACGCTAATAATTCACATTGAGAGATATCAAAATAATAATAATAATTCTTTGAAATTAATTCCAATTCCCACCCTGGCTTAATAATGACAATCCACCAAAGCCGGAGTAGCAACCAGCACCTGACTTGTTGCTGTAAATTGGAATTTAGCCTCTTGGAGATCGTCCTCCGGTGCCGGGAGGTTAAGATCCAATTGCAAAATATTTCTTGGTGGAGCGGCGGTGACGGTGGTGGTGGTAATGACATTGTTATAACTTGTGGATGCCCTATGCCTCCTCATGTGTCCACCCAATGCTTGTCCTGATGTGAATTCAGAGCCACAAATGGAACACTCGTGAATCTTACCCTTGTTGTTGTTTCCATTATTACCCAATTGAAGGGAAATTGGAGGACCACTTTTAACGTTACCCTCCTCAAACCGATCATAGTTGGTAACAATCATGTGTTGCAATTGAGACGGTGTTGGCGGTGGCAGTGGTTGTTTTTTCTCTTCAGCCGCGAATTTGGGCTTCTTGTGACTCGCCCTGTGTCCACCCAATGCTTGAAACGAAGGGAAGGTTCGGTTACACGTTTTGCACTCATAAATATAGAAACCAACTTTGGTATTATTATTAGAAGCAGTTGTTGTTGCGGCGGTGGTAGTGTTAACGTTGCTGCTGTTACCCTTTTCTTCTGTCTTGATGACACCATCATCACAATTCTCAAGACCATGATCTTCAACTTGTTGCTTGTCGTGACGAGGATGATGACGAGATTCCCCTCCTTGGGCCAAGAGAATCAAACAATTCGCCATGTCCTCCTCTTCGCTCTCGTAGGTTGTGGTGGACGAGGCACCCGAATTAGCACTAGCACTCGAAGTGCTCGAAGTGACGGTGGTGGTGGTGGTGATGGCAGCAACAACGACACCGCAAGGGGACAAAAGCCTCATCCTCTTAGTGCGTTTGCCCTTGGCTATGCTATTGTGGGTACAATTATTAGAATCCAACCCTTCCATCTCCATATCTCACACAAACAAAGGTTGAGCAGGAAACGATTTTATATGTGAATTGAACCAATGCTAGTTAAGGTAATTGAGAGAAATAGAGATGCTCATATATGTGACTATGATGAAGTGAATTGGAGTAGTTAAATATATATATATGAATTGGAGTAGTTAAATATATAATATATATATATATATATATATATATATATATACACACATGTGTATGTGTATGTGTATGTGTAATTTGGTAGTGAATGGCAACAAAGGACTTCGAAGCCGTCTTATAATAGCTACGCCCAAGTGATTCTGCCACCCAAAATCTTCCTTGCGTTTCCAACCTTCAAAGTGTTACTAACAAGAAAACTAACTTCTTTCGCTTTCTCACGCGCCTCATTAAGCACTTCTCTCTACGCTTCCATCATGGCCACACTTTTTGCTCTCTTTCTGTTTTACTTCTACTATTCCTACACTACTTTTTTTTTATTATATAATAATAATATTGTGCTCAGGGTGTTACTTTTATGAACGAATATTTTATTATCCCATGGTATTGCGTATGCCAATGCTTGGGTTGGATGTTCTATATACTTCTATTATTCTTCCATGATTAACATTGTTTTTATTTCGTAATTAATAATTTGTTGAGTTTAATTAGTATGAGTGTAGTTAATATATTGTGTATAACTTAAAGTTGCGCTTGCTAGTATTAAAGCATGTATATGTTAGTGTAAAGGAAAATTAGGTTGGAATTAGAGATAGAGATTGATCTAATAGGTAACTGATAAAGTATAAAGGAGTTAAAAAAGAAAGCAAGGTTGGCGTTAACGTTCAGAGTTGGTTTCAACGCTCTCTTTTGTTCACACCTTTATGCCAACCTAATTAAGGGAGGGGGGTAACTATTTACACTAACCCATTCAAGCAAAGTGAGATTGCACGTTAAAAGTGTGTCAACTTTCATAAGTAATCACATCCTTAGTCTGTTTGAAGAAAAGTAGTAATCCAAGTGCGATGATTAGAGATTCGGGTGCATGGTTTTCAAGCAATACCCCCCTTGATCGCAAAGAAGAGAAACTTAGGTAGTCCTTGGTAAGCATGTCACAATGGAAAAGAATGTGACAAATGGATTTTATTTTATGTTTAATGCATTTTAATTAAAATGAATCAGAATATAGTATTGAATTGAAAAATTGTCCATTTTAGTTTCATTAATGAGAAAAAAAAAGAAAAAAAAATGTTTCAATTAGGGCAAGCTTTAGGTGTAAGGCAACTAATTAAGGTATATGCTTAGGTCCTGCCGAAAACTTAAAAACATATGCATATACTATACATATTTTTTAAAAAAATGAAGTTTAATATAGTAAGTTTATAGAAATACATTATTACTTTTAAAAATTAAATTTTAGAATTTTAAGTAACTTTTAACTGTAACTTAAAATAATAGTTATTACTATTAATTTAATAAGTTTTGTATATGTTTTCAACAAAAAAAAAACAATAATTGTTTTAATAATAGCTATAATTAAATTTTCTAACAATTGTTCATCGACAAAAAATGTAATGTGAAGAAATTTACAAGTATTATTATTGGTTAATAGTATACTTGAGTAAAAATTTATTATTTTATTACTATTATTATATCTTTTTGTTCGCAGCAAAATGAATTTCATTAAAAGGTACAAGTTGTACTATTATTATATCTTGGTTGTGGGAATAGGAATTTGTGTATATGGCAGTAAGTGAGCAATCCAAACAAGAAAAGAAAGGGACATAACATAATAAGTGGTTGCCTATAGGATTCGGTTAATGTGTGTCTGTATATATATGGACTAAGGAAGGCACATGTAGCATACAAGTATACGATGTAAGAACTTTAGGACGGTTCCTACTAAAGAGTACGATTCCTTATATTTATTCCTTTCGGTTAAACTTCATCATCTTCTGCTTAAAGGTACATTGTGCTAGCAGATCACCTGTCACGATAATAAATTATTATTAAACTTGTTAATGATTTCATGTTTCCAAACGGGAGTTTAAAATATTAATACGTTAAAATTAAGATTGAATACTTAGTATTTAAGTATGATTTTTGATAAAAAAAAAAAATAATTTTTAACGAGTTTTAATTAAAAACTAATCATCATCATTGGTTTGATTTAGCTTATAAAGAAGTCCTTTTTAGTTTCATTTTCAACGCACTACAATATTTTTTGAATTATACCATTCATTTACTGACAATATAAGTATAAATGTTAAATTTGCCTCTAATAGTAAAATTTTTTAAAATTAATTAAAATGATGGTACAGTGTAAAGATTTTTTTCATTGTCATCAAATTATAGATTGTCAATACAACTTAATTTTAAAAGTTATTGGAGTAATTTCTAATTAATTTCTAATATAATTTTTTTTACAAAGGTAGTGTACTAGACTCTCGATCAATTTGACACCATAGTATTAGTATATGACATTTATTAATAAACAAATGCATTTTAAAATACGCACTCAAATGCATTTGAAAATGTCATCAAAATGCAAGAATATAAGCATCGAAATCATAATTAACTAGCTATATTAGTGAGTAAAATGGACCAAAACATGCCACATGGTGATGCCACCTCAGGTCTATAATAGAAACTAACACTAATTTTAGTTATATAATAGGATATGTTAATAAGCAACGGTGGTTAAGAAGGCAATTGAGAATGTATATTATTTTGATATTATTAGTATAGGTTATACACTCAGAGAGAGAGAGATTGAAGCATTCCATTCTCATGCGGTGGTCCTATAAAATTGATTAATAAAATGTTAATTACTGATTAGATCAAATCATTGACTTAATCGATCGTCCACAAGTAGGTGAGGCTTATATTACCCATTAATCTATAATATATACCAATCAAAATAACAGTTGAACAATATATAATCTAGAACACTAACTGTGAAAAAAAATATACTCTACCTAAAATAATAAAATAAAAAATCTCGGTGGTTGTTGCATAGGGTTCTAATAATGAATTTCTACTTTACCGTAAACGACATCGCAAATCTCGTTTAATTACAATATGCATATGGTGTATGTTTACTTTTGTGTATGTATCATAATTTAATATATAAATTATTATTTATACCTAACACTAAAAACTAACAATTAATAATTAATATTTGTAAAAAAAAAACACACACACACACACACTGATACTATATATATATGTGGGTGTCATTATTCTAATTCAAAAAACAAATCCAAGACCCATTTCGCTCTTTACATTATGACCACCATTCTAGCTACAACCCCTCTTTTGGTACGTGACTCGTTTTTTTATTTTTACTGTTTTTGGCTTAGATCAAAAGTAGTCCATTTTCTGGTTCGTGCATCGTTGACCCATCTCTTACGGTACCATATATTAGGGGTAGGTAGGTATGGGTGGATTAAATTCGTGAATTTTTTTAATCAAAGTTGATTAATTTTAATTATTTCGATTTTGATAAGCTTTTTTTAGTTTGAATCTCTAACTGAAATTGAACCAATCCAATTATGATTAAATTTGTTCAAATTGGGTGATTACATTTATTATTAAAATAATAAAAAATTGAAAAATATGAAAAAAATTAGGAAATTGACTATGAAGGATGAAAAAAATTAGATGGCTTAGTCAAAAGCCTAAAAGCTAAAACCCAAAACTCTAAAAGGTTAATAAAAAATTATTTTAAAAATAAAATATGTAATTATGTAAATCCTATTTTTAAACTCAAAATTCAAGATACGAGGTAAACAGTCCACCCATATATATATATATATATATATATATATATATATATATATATAATAGTTTGTTTTAAAGAAATAATAATCAATTATTATTGCTAATTTTGTCCACACGGACATGTCTATTTCATCGAGTCTCTCTTCTTTTAATAAAATATTCAAAAATAAATTATTATTTCTCTAAATGTAAAAGTTAATAAAACATGCTACTAATATGCATTTGAAACCCTTTTTTTCCTATGGAAAAAAAATTGTCTACCTTGAAAAGGTTGTTACAAACACTGTTTAATTATTTGATATGTTTTAAAAATAATGGATTAAAATTAAGCTTAAATTATTTTCGTAATTCGATCACGGGGCAATTTTCTTAAGGTAAAAGTTGAGCATTTTGTTTATAGTGAATCTGAGTTAGTGTTAATTACCTTGAAGCGATGTTGTCATCTCGTCATCCTTAACGTTCTGTTTGGTTGTGAGAAAGAAATAGAATGAATAAAAACAGAAGAGGATAACTAGAGTAAAAGGACATATAAAATGAAAATAAAATAAAATAATGAAGTTATAAAAATAATGTTATATCCTTATTAATATGTGTGTTTTTTTTATACCAAATGTGGATAAACTTTATTTGTCAAATAGGCAAAAGAATGATGTAAACATAAATGATCAACGCTTCTAACCTTTACGAAGGATATCGGAATTTTAAACCTGGAACAGAATCCATCTTCACCCCAATTAAATTCCTCTCAAATTAACTTTAACAAACAACCTATAGAAATCTATCGTTGCTCATTGCCCCAAAATCATCACTTACAGACACGTTACTTTTCAAACAAAAATAAATATCCTTTTTAATAAATTACCATATAAAAGTGTTTTCTTACAATACAAACAAAATATGTTTTTTTAAGAGGTACAAACAGAATATGTTAAAATAACTTTTTAGTTTTCATATCCAAATTAACATCAAATTGATTTTATTCCAGACAAAATTTAAACCAATTATACATATAAATTAATTATTAAAATATTTTTTTTCATAATCAATCAAAACATATATTAATTTGTGTGATATATTAAACTCGTATTGTCTACATGTATGGTTGTCTAAATATGATTTGATATGTTTGAGATCTCAATGTGTTTGGAATGCGTTAGTGCATTACTAATGTGTTCATGGTGTCTAGCTAGTTGGTTATGATTGATTTTTTTTAATGTTGTTTTTAACGTATTCTAAATGGACCAAAATTCAAGATCTTCTGAGTTCGATCATCCTTTGTCTTAACACCTAAAATTTTGTAGCAAAATTCAACTGTTGAGGATTCAACATAATATTAATGAGGTGAAGATTAGTCTCGTTGAATACAAAATTGACGACTTATCAATATTAGTCAAACAAAAAGGTTATCAGAAAATGAACAAAGTTTACAATGTTAGTCAAATGGTAGAATTCGCTTAATATTAATGTTAGCTGAATGGGAAGGAGGTCAATTCATTTGAATGTGCACTAATCAAAGCTATCGCACTTTTTCCTTCTTCCTTTGCTATCCAAACAGAATCTTCAATTAATATTTGTTGGACATGAAGGTTAGCTAAACATGAATAAGGTCAATACGATTACCTACAATGTTAGTCGAATTGGTAGAATTCGACTAATTTAAAAATTAGTTGAATGAATAGAAGATCAATCTGATTACGTTCAATATTAGCTGAGTGCAAGATTCAACTAACTTTAGTGTTAGTTGAATATGTAAATGGTCATTTCAGCTACTTACAATGTTAGCCAAAATGTTAGTCGAATGACAATTTTTTGACTAACTTTAAGCATAAGAAAATTAATTGAATTAAGTCAGATTTAATTTAATGAAAATAATTTGATATTTTTTTTACGATTCTCTGATATTCAAATGGCTTGTAGCGAGTAAAACTAATTAATGTCCATAAAAAATTAGAAGCGATTGTCATCTTCTTCATCGTTTGAAATAATTGATTAATTGACTTGTGAAAAATGAAAACATACTTAGATTTTAGGAGCAAGTACCACTAGATAAATCTGTCTCAAAATTATTCAACGGTCAAAATTAGTCCAATTGGTATAAAACTAGCCAAATGATCGCCAAAATTAACCTAGTTGTATAACTCATAAACCACGTTCTAAGAAACTATCAAGTAAAAAATGTGATTCAATAAGGAATGTGAATTTGTAGTCTATAAATAGGTTTTGTACTTCAAATTTTAGAGACACAATCAATCAAACACAAACTTATTTAATCTTTAACATTTTAGCCTTTATTACTTCTTTTTTTATAGTCTTTTTTTACCACTTTGATTTATTGCTTTCATTTTATATTCTTTCGTTTACAAATTTCATTCTTTGTTTTTCACACAAAATCTTATCTTCTCCTTGTTTCTTCATTCACCTACACCAAAGTTTTTTAGAATGGTTTGAGAACTCATAATCAAGAAGCAGATTCCTCTTCTTGACGTTTGATTATTTTGAAATTTTTATTAAGATAAGACTAACCAAAACTTATTTTAATTGACTTTAAATTTGTAGCGATATCACTTTAACACGATTGAGATGTCATAAAAAAAAATGAATGAATACTTAGAAAAGATATTTTGACACACTAGTTAGTAGAAATTCAACTGGAGTAACGATGTATATTAAATACATATCGCTGATATTGGTGTTATTTGTATGAGTCCGACATAGAGTGAAGCCTCTGATATGGAACCCAATACCTCTTGAAGACAGTTTATGCATTTATCTTAAGCATTTGCATTCGGGTTAACTTTAGTTAACACTTGAAATTTTGAGTCGGAATATTCTGAACTGAAATAAGCTTTTATACCAGTTTGGCACGTGGTAGTCCAATTCAGAACACGTTTGATATGGCAGAGAATTTAAATGAAACTATATGGAGAGTTATTAACAATTGGCTAACTGAAAAATTCATGAGCTCAAAAACCAAATTAACAAATAACTAGTAAACTTTACTCGTTGTCACACTTGCAATTTTGCTTTAGAATCTTTAGATACATCAATCTGTACGCTACCCTCATATTCCTTTCGTAGTTACGTAACGTATATATTGATTATATCAAACAAAGAAAATGGGTTATACATGTAAAATTAAAGGCTGAGCATAAACCACACTCCAAATAAATTAGGCTGACGAAACTTTTTGGCCATAGGAATATGCTATCCAACTTGACTCGGTTCAGTTAGACACCTAATATGATATCTAAGTATGGGTAATCTTAGACCAAAAATTAGGCTAGTGAAAGTTTAGCATGCCAATCTCAAAATTTTCTATACCTAAACATGTCATAAGGTTTAACCGTTAATACAATTAGAGATTCAGGTTTGTTAACTAGGAGAAGTTTTATATATCCACCTTCATCGTAAACTTTTACCCATACATTACATGGATGAAATTGAATATTTAAATTTTGCAAGATTTTAATCTCAATGCATTGAGGATGAAAAACAATTTTACACTATCATTTAATTATAAATTATTATTTAAATTATTTTAAAATAATTATTTTAAAAATCAATAAATTTATATTACACGATAAATTATGATTAAATAACTATATATTTTTTTTACATTGTCATTATATAATCATTTTTCTCATTTTATAAATATATAAAATTTAATATATTTATATAATTATATATACATTGAGGAAGAAAGTAAGTTTGTTTTTCCGTATCATATAGATAAAGTAAATATATATCAAATTATTTCAATAAAATTTAATATATTTATTTTAAAATTATTAAAGACATCTAAATATAATAATTGCAACATGATAAAATGAAATAATTTAAATTGGACTAATAAAGTTTAATATGCCAATCTCAATTTTTTTTAGCTAAATTAACATGTGTCATGAGATTTAACCGTTAATACAATCAAAGATTCATGCTTTGTTTTTTATCCACCTCCATCTCAAAAAGATGTTAGTTTTGAATTGTCAACAAATCTTTGATGCACACACATAAGAAGAAAAAAAATTAGAGACTATGATAAGAAATCTTTGAATATATATATTAAACTTCTGAAGCTTTTGTTTTTGTCAAGGTCTAACGTGCCACTTAATTCATATGCAAAAGTCACTTGGTCTTTAATTGAAGGATAGGTGATATATATAGGATCAAATTCTTAATTTATTTTGGCCATCAAAATTCTAATTAACATGTAATCATCATAACTCTCCTAAAACCTAATCTGTTGCGTAAAAGTATTAAAATGATTGAATACAGCTTCAAGGGTAAAGAAAGTGACATGGATACAATTAATGATTAGAGCAGTGATTTTAATTACAAGCTTGGTGATTAGAGTAGTTAATTACACAAACTAAATGGTAGTTTTGCAACAACAAAAAATAAAAGTTACATAGCTTGATTTTCCCCCCCACAGATCTCATTTTTCAGAAACAATCTTATTTCACACACAATCATATATATATATATATATATATATATATATATATATATATATATATATATTATTCCGTTAGATCCAAATCACGTTAGTATTACTATACAAATTTATTTATCAAATTTGATTTCTATATAACTACCCCACAAATAAAAAGGTAGAAGATGTATAAATAATTTATAAATAATAAATAATTTTTATAATTGAATAAAATATATTTGTATAATTAAATTAAAAATATTTAATAAATCAATTTACAATCTTAATTTTAAATATTTTTCATAAAAATATAATTATGCATTTAGGGAAGCAAAAGAGTAATCAAACAAGTCCAATGACTTAGAGACGCCTTTGGTTGTAAAGAAAGAAGAGGTCAAGGTCTAATATTTTTATCCTTTTCAGAACGCTTAATTGCACTTTTAGAGGCAAAATGCATGAAATTATGTAAGTTTGGGTTAAAAAATGTGTGAGAAAAATACTTTATGGGCATAATTTGTAAAATTTTAAAAGTTAGGAAAATGTGTAATTATGCATTTAAATTTTAACAACAACTATAGGAATTTAACAATAACTTACGTTTGTTTAATCAAGTAAATTAGACTGTTATAACTTATAATATTGAGGAACTAATTTGACCGACTATTATGATTTAAAGGACCAAATCTATAGATAATATATACCTTAATTATGATATCCTGTGTTTAATTATTAAATATGCAAATTAAGCCCAAATGACCGGCATTCAAAATACTTCCCCATTATAATTGTTATTTTAATTCCAATTAAATTCAGCTACATGTACCAATATTAAGTGGCAATAAAGATTCAGCCATTTAACTGAGGGATATATAGATATGCAACATGCATTTCAGCAGCCACTGCTGAGGACTGAGGAGTGATGAATAAGAAGAAATAAAATGACGGCAGATTCTTAGCGTAGCAAATTAAATGAGATAAGTTGTGATGTGTGAGGCACGTATTGTAATTATGTAAGGATTGGAAATTGTCATAACTCTCATGTCGGCGATATAAGATTAGATAGATAGTAAAAAAAAATCACGAGTTTAACTTTTTTGATTAATAAAAATTAATAAATTAACAATTAATATTTATTTTGATAAAAAAAAAATGCAAATCTTATATGACTACAAATATAAATTGCTCTCCTCTACCTTTGTTACGTAGTGTCCCATCCCTTCGAAATTTTCTCTTGAAAATGAAATGGGAAAAATACTATTTAGGAATAACAAAAAAGAAGAAAGAGATAAGAAGGGTAAGAGGGTGGTGGATCAGAAAAATACAGCATTTATCATTTTATCCCATTTAAACTCAATGTGAATACGCAGCCTTTTTCCAACCAAGGCCACGCTACAATATTTAATTTATTCGACTTCCAAAGACGTTACTTGAATAAATGTTGGTCTCTGGTTGCATTTATTCTTCTGAAAACTATATATGCACATTTTCCCTCGCCATAAGAAAATAAACAAATATATATTAAGTCAAACATATACCTTTGAATGTAAAATAAGTATGTTTGCAGCTTATAGTTACAATATATGAACAAACGGTAGGGTTAGGACATAATCCTTATTAAGGAAAGGGAAATAAATAAAGGAACCCACCAAATGCAAATGCAAGAAATTAACCAATCAAAACCAGTTATTAAAAAAAAGGGAAAAAGTCCATCTTATATATATGGTATCTCGTATCCTCCTAGCAAGCTAGTTACCTAATTAGATGATAAGGACTGCTCAATTGTCAAAGAGAGAGTTCTCATTTTCTGAGAAAAAGAAAGATGACAAGAATCTCATGCTGCACTTAGATCACATATTCAAAACTAATTACATGCGGTTATAAAATAAAATATGATCTTATATATCTCAAGTCGGCTTCATTGTTAGATTCAATTCAAATGTTTTAGTTTTTGTATGAGCACACCAATATATTGTAAGTTTGAGTAAAACTAAATTCAAATTTTTTAAACAAAATCTCAAATTCAAATTTTATGGATAAAAAGGAAAAACTCGATACACTAAAGATAATAAATTGGATTTCTAATTAAGATTAATTATTTATAAAATTGGTGGACAATTTGCATAAAAAATAAAACTAATGTGTACAAGCTTTAACTGTTTTGTCCAGACACCTTAGTAGGTAAAACAGAAAAGTGTTTATATATAAACCATCCTTAATTTCAATTGCTGAAAACCATCCTTAATTTCAATTGCTGAACAATTAATGTAAGATTTTTGTTGAGGCCAACGGATCAATTGGGTGTTGGTACACACGAATTTGAGAGAAAAACAGCTTCTATTACTCACAAGAATAGAATTACAGAGATTTACAAACTCAAACACAAAAACTCTCAAACTCAGACCACTGACACAACACTCACTAAGAATTCTCACTACTTGGATGAATTCACTCTTGGTGTTTCTGTGTGTCTAA
>PYAF01002382.1:789771-817910 GCA_007407185.1 Glycine tomentella
AGGTTTGCACCTCTATTTATAGAATGCATTATGGTGTGAATGGGGAAAACAATTGTCAAGGAAGGCTGCGTGAACGGTGGTGCATAGCTGGAAGACAGCTTGTGTGCAGCTGGAACTGGTGGACAGCTGGTGAACGGCTGGTCATCAATGGAGGCTCCAGAGGCTGCTGGTCTTCAATGGCGGCTGGACATCATCAATTTTTGGGTAAATATTAGAATAGATGGATTTCATTTATTTTGTTAATTTGCAATAACATAGTAGTTAACGATATTTGAGAGCACGCTCTTGAGAAGGGAGTGGGTGTGTGAAGGTTATGCGAATTATATTATAGTGATTAAGTGATAAACTAGCTAGAGACACTAGCAATCAGCACAGAGACACTGAAAGTAGTGGAATTAATACTCCAACTCCACTTTAAGTCTTTAACAGTTCACACGTCACTGAGTGAGAGAAGCTTGTGAACCACTCATGAGAACAAACTAGTTAATTGGTTGCAGCTAAAGCACCTACATGTATGCATAACATTATCACAAACAAAACATATTTTATATATTTTGTTATTTTTCCTTGGTCAGAAGTGAACGGAACTGCCTCTGAAAACGAAAATTTCATATTATCTACAATAATAATATTAGTTAACCATGCCAATGCCATGCGGTCCAAGACAGTGACATGCCCCAAGAAAGAAAAAAAAAACACTTTATTTTCTAGTTGGCAAAATTCCCACTTCACTGGCATATAGTAGTTTTGTTCTTTTTCCTCTCACTTCAATTTTTCCGGGGCAACCAGGACTGCTGTTTGTTGCTACTTGCTTAACTTAATTGCTTGTATACAGAATTCTTGCACTATTTAGGTCTAATCAGTTATTCTTTATTGAAGAGAATTATATTTGAATCGGATAAAATTTTTGTGACATGTAAAGTTTTTTCTAGGTATTTAACATAACTTATATACTTGAAATTTGATTTGAGATCTTTGATTAAGTCGAAATAACTTTTTGCCAATTTATTTCCTGGCTTGGATATTCTTGCACTATTTAATTAATGAGTTTATTTTTTCTATAAAGATAATTAATGTAAAAAAACGTACATTGACAACTAATAACAAACTATAATAAGCGTGACTTTTAAATGACTTTTATAAAAATCAATAAACATATTATATATATATATATATATATATATATAACGATTCCTGATTAAATAATTAATGACAGTGTAAAAACTCTTCTTATTAATTGTTAGGTTGTGAGACTACTATTTCTATTTGCTAGTGCTGCAGATGGGTGAAGAAAAGGGTAAATGAGAAGACGGAAGGGTCGATAAAGAAGCAGATTACAGCTTTCAACAAAGGGGAAATCAAGTTAGCCAATACTTTCCTTCTCTAGTGGCTAAGAAAAATATAACAACCTAGCTAGAATGATGAAACTATTAAAAAAATGTTCACATATATATATATATATATATATATATTATATTAATTTAGATATATCCTCAATATGATTGGATTTGGAGGAATAATCTAAAAACAAAACAACAAAATGTTGATTAGATCTGATCTTTCTTATTATCATAATGGTGGAAGACCTTGGAAATTAATAACAAATTAACAATTCCAGCACTGACAAACATATATATAACCAAATATTTTATTTACGTGCTAATTAATTAAGGTGTGTGCAACTCATGAAAAGTGTACTAGCTTGATTGATATAGCTAGCTAGGTACTAGTTGTGCAAGGGCAAGTACAATGGAAGCAGCTTGGCATTGCTTATAACCAAAGTCAAATTGAACAGCACACAGAAAACTGGTAAGTAAACCTAACACTCACTCCACCTCCTGACGAAAAAGACAAATGGTTCGTTGAAACTAAGCATACTACACCACTATTTTACATTATTAATTATAACAAACTAAAACTATGCATTATTCACTTTGTTTTTATTTCACAATTCCTATAATATTCCCGGTAGCACTCAATAATTTCATAACATCATTTCACGGTAGAAGTATACAATGATGCTAAAAGTTTTTGAGTTCTGAAATTGTTGTACGTTTTGAGAAACATTTTAGCTAATCACTATTCTCACTCAAAATTATATGAATAATTAAACATAACACAATAATGTTCTCAGTTGTCTGTGAAGCAACCGGCTTCGACGGAAAAATTGTAATTTAATTAAGACATTCTATATATGTATATGCGCATATAAAGAATATCGCAACAAGCCAACAGCTGCAAAAACAAATATAAAAATAAATGATACATGCATAAAGTATTATTTTTATCATCAAAAGTTATTTCTAATTTATTTGTTATAAAAATATTGCTATATAATCCACTGAACAAAGAATATAAAGATATATACTTGCAATTTTAATTGCCTGAAAATTTCATAAACATATAACTTCAAACAGTTTTTAAATTATTTAATATTATATACAATTTTTTTTGGGTCACCAAATGAAATAAAAAAACGTGAATTAGTATAATTTATTTCTTGCATCAAAGGAAAACCTTACAAATTTTTAATAAAAAGTTACAAGGTCTGAATTAAATTGTTATCATAATCATTTCATATAAAACTTAATTAATTAAAACGTCTTCTTCTTTTTACTACGTATATAGAAATTTTGTTTTTATGCATTTTTAGAAATGTAAAGGCTTAAATGTACACTTGGCTTTATAATTAGCCCAATTTTTATTTTGGTCTTTTCTTAAAAAAGTTAAAAAATATCTCTAAATTGTCATTTTTTTGTCATCGTTAATCTTTATCATCATAAGTTACTAACGTGACTAAGTTATTGATGTCAACAAGTGTCACGTAAAAAAAAAATTATCAAATGCCACGTTAGTCAAAATATCATATCACTTATATCACTTTGCTATTAGAAAGTGTCAAATCAACAAGGAATTAAAATAAAATTATGATACTTAAAACTAAAAAGAATATAATTTATAAGATTACAAATATGAAGAATATAATTTACGTAAAAAAATTAAAAGGAAGTAACATATTTGCAATGATGACAAAAATTTAAGTCTTAAATTAAATATTAATATAAAATAAATTAACATTTAAATACGAAATGGGCTTATTTAAAATCTTTAATATGAAACAAACACTTAAGGTTGAAATGCATCATACCAATACCTAAGTTTTAGTAGGTCTAAGTCTGGCTTGATTTATAGTTACAAAGTTAGAGTTTTGTCTTGTTTACCTAGACCAATTTTTAAGTTTTTGGTTTGACTTATTTAAATATCTAATCCCTAATAGGTCATTGGACTTATTTCAATCCCTATAAGCTTGCTTTAAGTAGATTAATAGGTCATGTTAACCTTTTAAAATGATCAGGCGAAGTTGGTGGTTGGGTCATATTTATTGTTGTGGTGTCGGGGGATTGGTGATCTTTGATACCAAAGCATAGAACAAAGATAATATGATCTTAGCACTATGATATTTTAGGATTTAGTCATAGATAATGGTATGATGGTAATTTTAGAGTGAGTCCTTCAACAGCATAAGTAAGCTATTAGATCAGATCAAACATTCAAATAAGTTAGACCCTATTTATAATTGGCTTATAGCAAAAAAAATAAGTGAATTACATATTTATAATTATGAACTAAGTCAAGTTAAAGCCTAATAAATATTAAAAAAATTAAAAATATTAATGATACAATTAGAAATATATTCGTTATAGTTTAATGTTTAGGTCAAAATCTGTATGAGAAAATATTAGAACCCACTCGACAAAATTGTTAGATTTTTTATAAAAAAAATTTATAAATCTAGCATCTTATTAAAAAAAATTATAAATTTAGCATCCACTGTTGGATGACATATATATAGTTCTCAGGTGTTACAAATATTTATGATAATTACCCCCTGTATATGATTTTAATTGGTTGTTGTTTATGATAATTAACTCAAGTCAGTGGGTGATAAGACTTAATTGGTTGTTGTTGCTAATTATCTCTCAAGTTAATTATAATGGTGGAATCATAATGAAGTGATAAAGTTTACTCTATAATTTTCATTGGTTGAAATCTAGATAGATAGATAGATAAAATTAAACTAGTAAACCCGCACTTGAAACCAACCACTTAAGATCTTAATTTGAAAGTTACAATAAATTAATGAGTGAATTAACTGATACTAACTTGAGCGATGTTACGTTGGAGTGGTACTTAACATAATTGAGTGAAAGTGGAAGTCTCAAAATTACTGGAGAGTGATCAAGTGAAGTGGAGACAAGGGAAGTCACGGGTTGGCAAATCCTTTCTTTCAACCACAATGACTCACTGCCTACTCCTTCAATTCCTTGAGTTAGGTTTACCATTTACATAGAATTTCTTTCACTCTTTAACAGAATGCATGCTTACCTTGTGAGAAAACCCTTTTCTTCCATCACACCATCCATACCCAACCATACTTTATTTATTACGGACAAATAGATATTGCTTTTTACCAAAATTAAATTGCCAGACCAGTTGCCTCCTGCTCAAGGTGCAATGGCACGTGTACTTCGCTCACTTAATTTGATATATAATAGTATACACTCTATATATAAGAATAAGATAAGATGCGATAACACAAGTGTTAATGAAGGTGAAATCAATATGAAGCCACAAAATGGCCACATGGCATGCAGATGTTCCTACTTCATAGACTGAACATATGGATCCATTTATTAAATTTAGGTGAAAGATAGACTCCGAGTGGCTAGGTTAAGACTTAAGAGGGAGAGTGTTCAATAATTTTATTTAGATGACAGGTATTTTTAACCGAAAATAATGATGTTTGAGTCATACAGAACTATTATAAGAGGTGATGAAATTCTTTTTTCAAGTATTTAATCTAGTTACATATTCATGATTTAAATATGAGACTTTTATTTAAATTAAAACAATCTTATATCAATCGATACATATATAAGCCTTCGATAATGTGTGGCTCAATTAATTTTGAAATTAAAATAAGACACAAATTTCCACCCAAAATTTAACCAAGTGGCTCAATAATGACGATGTTACCTGTTATATGATTTTACAGTCATAATTAGTTCATCTCACGGCTTACTTTCTTATTTAATATGCGTGCGTGCGCATGTGTAAGTAATTATCATATTTTTTTATAAAAAAACTTACACAAACTTCAAGCTATTATACTGTATGTGCAAATTTGTGACTGTAAAATTCTACAAACTTCACTGGTCTATAGTAAATTGGAATTACTGGTAGTGTGTAGTCTGCCAAATACCTACCTAATTGCAAGTTGCTTCCGTTCTAATTCCAACCGCTAACTAGAAAAGGTAGTCACTAGCAAAGTAGTGATGACTCATGATTAATAATGGGGAAAGACTTTGAATAAACTTTCCAAAGCCACATGATTTCATTTTGCTAACAGAGACAATTTTTACGCCATAAAATTGATAGGTCTTTAACGTGAAATTTTATATGGCATGCATCGTTAGGTAAAATTATGCTCACTCCATTCAATTTTTTTACGAATTTAGCATTATAAAAACTATGCAAACTCCAATTACATTTTTTTCTCAACCTTAAACAATGATATGCTACATTTAATACATCCAAACTCGCATTTAATACACCCAAACTCAACAGTACAATTCCAAAAATATCTTTTGCCTTATTATAATCCATATCCATAACCTTCATATGAATTGGTGAATTTGTGAAGTTCCAACCAACTGAACTAATAGGTCAATTATATTAAAAAATAATAAATATTGATACATATAATATTAAATTTTTAATGTATATTTAATACATTAAAAATTTGCAGGTTTAATAAAAATTATATTTGTATTTACATGTCTAATATTTTTTAATAAACTCGTAAATTTTTATTTAAAATTATAATTCTTATTTAAATCTATGATTTTTATATGTAAAAAAATAATTTAATTATTAAATCAAAATTAATTGTTACAAAATTTATTCTGTAAATTTATATGTGTATTAAATATATATTAAAAAATTTAGTATTATATATATCAACATTACTTATTTTTTAACATAATTGATCTATTAGTTCAATTGGTTGAAACATTGATTTACTGCACAAGTGTATTTTCGGAATTGCCCAGTTGAGTGTGGGTGTATTAAATTTTTTCCCCGTGAGGACCACTTGTCCATTCGGGTTCTAACCATCCTCTCCTCTTCCATACTTTCGCAATTTTTTTTTTTAAAAAAAAAACTAATGAATTTCTACTCTTGTAAATTGCTTTCACACACATACAAGAACAAATCCTAGCCAATTGTGAGTGACCAGCTAAAATTTAACATTGGATACACAGTAACTATGAGGGAAGACGAATATTATTGTAGAAGTTCGGCATCTAATCTTATTTCCTCAGGGAGGGCAATGCCTCCTGTTCGAACTTTAATAAAATTACAATTCTTTTAGATCATCAAAACACATGCAGTACTAAGAAATTATTATATTCCAAGAAGTATATTGTGGGCAAATACTAGTAAGTTGAAACATGTAAATCCTGAATAAAATAATAATTAGACGAGCACCCATATTGGTTAGCATGTGAGATTTTCATTCATGCATCTTCACCTTTTCTGTTAGTTGGGGCTTATTGTTCTTCACCTGATGCGAACTATTTTGCAAGACAAGAAAGTTCCTGTCTTTATTCTTTATTCATTAACATTATTATCGGGCTTAACAACAAGCTTCCAACGTCAAGAGAATCTAACTCGGTTAAATATGATGTGTAAATTATTATAAATCTCTTGACATTCTTTGATTCCTATGAAAAAAAAAAAAAAAAAACTTCCAACGGTGATCCAAAAAGCTAGCCTGCCAGAGTGCCAGGAAGATATTGAGGTATGAGGGGAAAATCTTTAACATTTCACTCGAGTTCTCATCTACGTATCCTTACTCCTGTTTCGGTTTGAGGGGAAAATCTTGCACCCCGACTGATTATATGAACATTAGAGTCCTTTGCAGCATAGCTCAGTGAGGAAAATAACAGTTAGACACAAGTAACCAGTTGTTGCACTTGCATAATTAATATAGAATATCAACATAGGTTCTTTCTCAAGCAGTCAACAAGGACTACAGAAATCAATTTCGTTGGGGAATAAACATCTGACCGCATGGTGAATTTTATTGGGGAGTACACACTCGACTGGATGATGAATCTCCAGTAAAGGACTAACATGTTTTCACGATTTATTTGCACACTCATCTTTAGAAGGACATTATGCTTTACAGTTTACATTGGTAACTGAAGAAAGTAACAACGTGAGTCATCATGCTTCACAGAAGACATAACATCAGATAAAAATAACACGACTGCTACAAAAACATTTGCTTCACTATTTATGCTGGAGTCAAACCAACCACACCTGCAAACATGCAAGAACAACGCATTGTCATAGACGAGAAACATAAAGTTTACAGTAATACAGATAGATTGGAATAAAAACATTATAAAGATATCAGACATATAAATCAGCTATCGCTTTTGAAAATTGGACTACTGAATAAGCTTGACAAGTTCACCCTGACCAGCAATACCCACCCTGCACATCGCAGGTTTAATCCCTTATCTAACTTAACATTATGCTTGCCTAAGTTACTAATAAAGGAAATTATATTAACTTATCTTCACTAGTTTAAAAACTATTCTTAATATTGTCATTTAACATGAAATAATAGATTAATTTTACAATTGTGGATAACTATTGTATAAATATATAATTTAAAATAATCATGAGTGAGGTGGGTGAGACAGGTAGGTTGCAGGTTTTAATATATTTTTTTTGCAAGGCAAGTTCATGTTTTAATCCCTAAAGAGGCAGTGTGGGGTTGGCTTGTGAAAAACCTCTCCTTGAAGCCTACCCACCCCGATGCCAAGCCTAGGATTGAATGGGATAACCAATGCGCTAAAGATGATAAGTCTTCCTAAAGCTTTTTCACACCAAGTGTTTTAATATCACAAACTGTGAGTTTGATTCATAGTAATATATCCATTAATCTATTAATAAGTTTAAATAACACCACTACTAATCCGTCAGAAAACTACAAGTATTCAAGCTTGTAATTTCCTTTTTAAATGCAGGATACAGAAACCATTCAACATGAAATTTGTCAAATTTGATTTCTAGCCAATATTTATATCTAAGGAGGCAAGAAAATGAGGAATTAGAAATATATTCCTTGTTTTAATTGGACAACCCCAGTAATATCGTTGTCATAGGTTTGAAAGCAAATATACAACGATATTCTAGTCACCATTTCTCTACATCAATTATGTGCATGAACTAACATTTAGCAACATATGCATGTCAATAAATCATGTCTCTGTTCAATTAGGTAGTCGATAGATAGTATTCATCTCCGATATGGATCATGACCCAGCTTACGTAGCACAGACTAAAGTGCAGGACTTTCGAAACTTAGTATAGAGCTTGTCTGTATATTATTCAACATCGTGCATTATTTATCAAAACAAGTTTGTGAGGAAATCGTTGTACTTTTTATCAAAAATGCAAATTGATCATGATGTTTTAGACAATAGTTCATCTAAGAACATTGAGGCAAAGAGTAAACCAAATAACATATATATAATCATGTTGGAATGGATGAATAGGTGAATATGAAAAGGATAGAACTGATCGAATTTATATTTTTTTTTCATACCACATGCTAATCTTCCACCAGCATTTCCAGTTGTCAAACTGAGTTCATGCCCACCTACAAAAGTATAAGCAAATGCAGATAAGACCAAAGTAAAAATACTCCAGTTATTAACACATCAATATCATACTACACAAGACTACAATTGCAATGATAGATATAAAATGTCAAGAAGACAAATGACCAATTTCATTTTCATGTCATTCCTCCCATGATAAGTACATATTCAGTACTGTTTACTTAGGTAGAATACAAGTGCTGAAGCTTGTGACAGTAATTTTGTCCACAGCACAGGATCCAAAGGCAAATATAAATAAATATTAAAATGAAATGGCTAACCCTTTCCAAGGTCATCCTCGAGCTCATGGACCACCAAGGCTCTTCCAACTACTGAATTAGGGCCAGAGAGTGGTATCTGCATGTTTGATGCCATACAATACAACATGATTAGCTACTTTCAAAAAGGAATTATAGTTCAAACTTCAAAGTGGTTCGGAATTAAGACCCACAGGCTTAATACCCATGATTTGATAAAAACGTATCAAAAAATCAACTACTACTATTATGTAAAAAACAAATTAAAAAGCACACCTGATTATCCACAATTGTAGCCTCTGCAACCCCTGTGTTTAAACAAATGACAAAATGATACATAAGCAGGTCCAGGTTCCAGAAAGCAGTACATAGTAGAGGAAGACAAACAAGAAAGGAAAGAAGTAATACCCTCTGCATTAGCAACTATGTTTCCCAGGTCACCCGCATGACGGACTTCATCCTCAGGAGCACCATGTGTCAAGTTATTAGGATTAAAATGTGCTCCTGAAAGTCATTCAAGAAACAAACCCTTGTAACTTACTCAATTGAACCAAACCACGGCAAGAAAAGAAAACAAAGAAGCAAAAATTGAAATTAAGGTCTGGCTGCCTTACCTGTTGATATACACCCATTTGTGGTATCACCATACTCATGCTGCAAGTAAAATTGGTACATAGGATTTAAAAATAAAACATTTTAAAGGAAGGGGCATGAAGTAAGAAGGGAAGCAAACACTCACTAGGTGAAAACCATGAAGCCCTGGAGTAAGGCCAGTGATGCGAACAGAAACTGTCGTCGGGGCTACTCATGGCACACAGAAACAGCTAGTTAGTCAATAGTCAGCACATGAAAGCAACAATTGACACTCAGACATGACAAAAGGTTAACTATAAACACACAGTTGGTCACTCACTTTCCCTTCCATCTCATTTCCATCCAGCAACGGACCTATTTGGAAGTGAGAGTGGGCAAATGTACCCTTCATTTCAATAAAACCACTAGTATTTGTCCTAAAATATTATATTTTGCACCCCCTAATTTTATGTATTTGAACCTCCTTACCAGTTCACATGTGAGAGTAAATAAATACACCCTCTTATTTTAATAAAATGAAAATATTTATTTTAAAACTTTATATTTTGTACCTCTTATTTTCGTGTTTGAACCCAACTATCCCATATTCTCACTCTTGTATCTTTATTTATATATTCATCTTCATATATGTGATAATTTTTTATTTTTTTTAAGATTGCCCCCACTTAGGGTCCTAGATCTGCCATTGTTTCCATCCTATTTTTCTTCATGCCTTTGTGTTTTTCTAACTCATCACATGTTTACTTTATCTCTCTTCCCTACACCTATCCACTCCAAAATTGGGACGACTTTTAACATTTTCCATAATGAAAAGAGTTACATTATCCATACTTCAATTTTCTACAACACTAGCACTACTTTTTTCTTCCTAACTCTTTTCATCATCATTTCAACTATCTTATCATATACTTTCTCTCTTCTCTCTATTGTGCAAAGAAATTATAAAATTTCAATTTCTCAAACGAAAAAGCAGCAGCTCTCTTATAAGTAGAAGAACTTAACACATCTACGAAACACTAGCAAAGAACTAAGTAACCAGTCCCATATCCTTAATTACAACTATATAACTAATAAGTTTCATTTGAAGATACATTAGTTAGTTCCATTATTGTGCATTTGGCACCGTTTTATAATAAAAAAATATTATTGCTAAGGAAAGGAAAGGACGAACCATCGTCTTCTTGGATGAGAGTGGCAACGCCTTCGACGGCGGAGGTCCCCTTGAGAACGGCGACGGCCTTCTTGGTGGCGGCGAAGACGGTGAGGGGTTTCGAGCGTGAAATCGTTATGGATTGGGGAGTGAGCTTAACGGAGACGCCGGAGAAGGATGACCGGAGAAGGGGATGAGGTTGGAACGGCGACGGTGAAACGACAGCGTTGGCCGCCATAGCTAGCTGCATTGTGACGTACGAGGTGTTTGTGATATTGCAACAAAGAATGTGTGTGTTTGTGGTTGGTTGGTGGTGAAAGCAAATTATATAATCCTCACTCACTCACAGAGCCACTGCTTACTCGCTCTCCACACTCTAGACCTTTTGCTTTTTGGCTGCTTCTTAAATTTAGCTTTTTTCTACCACATAGAAAAAGAAAAGAAAACTACCCAAAATTATAAATTTGTGCATCGCAAACAATTAGAAACTAAATTCTTTAAAGCGTGCAAAATTATATTAGAATAAATGTTTGCTTTGCTCTCCCAACAATATTGATTATTGTGGAAAAAGATTCAAATATGCGCACGGAGAGAGCTTCCCCATTCCAAGGTGATTAAAATAGCATATTTTGGTATGTCATGATCCAAAAAAAAAAAAAACAAAATGGTAAAATATGTTTGGATTTTTCATAAAATTTTAAAAATATTAATTTCATCTTAAAAAAAATTGTATTGATTTAATCTCGATGAAAATAAAATATACATTTATTTATCCTTAGTGATAATTCCATTAAATAATAATATGAATAAGACTTATTTATATAATTTGATTACAAATGAACTAAATAATTTGTAATAGTTAGGCGTACTTGAGAAGATAAAGAGATAAAGTAATTAAGTTCCTTAGAGAGTAAGAAACATATCTAGCATAATTATTAATGAAGATCAACAAAAATTGTTTTATTTTTACAATAATCAAATTAATATGAAAATTTTATGAGAGAAAATTAATATTTTTTAAATTTTACAGGCACCTTTAATACATTTTATCCAAAGAATAAAGCCTACATTACTACTTAAACATATTAATGAAAATACTAACAAATAAGTTATTGAAATGTCAAATAAGTCTTTATTCTTAACTACTTATTATCATGTTATTCTCTAAATATATGTTAATATTATAATTTAAATCACACATTTTTATTGATTTTAAACTTATGTAATTGCTGATTTGTGTTTTTAGGGACTTTTATATTTCCTTCGACTTAGGAAGTAATGTAATAACGTGTTAAAATTTTAGGAATTAAAATAGTTGTTTACTCAATGTGACAACGTCTTCCAATTTTAGAAAGCTTTGGACTTGCCTTCTACCCGAAACCTAATTTTCTTATTGAATAAAAAGTATAATCGCTTAATATAAAAAGTATAAGGGGCATGAAAACTTCTATAACTTCATATAATTTTTTCGAAGATTTGAATCTGAGATATTATGTTTTTTTCATCCCTAAATATTAGCTATGTTATATTAGTAAGAGAATTCAAATTAACTCATAATTCCTTATCACTTCAATCCTATGTTCCTCTCTTCAATTATCTTGAGACTCCCTATGTGAGATACTATGTTGAGGAGTAAATTTTCTTATAATATAAGTTTTTTTGACGGTATTTATAATATAAGTTAAAAAACATTCGTTAAAGTAAAATGATTTTTTTTTGTGTAAATAAAATTGAATAAATACGGATCTCTGTATTTTGTACGTTGTGTCTTCATGTGAAATTTTCATTTGACGCTAAAGTTTCATATAAAAAATCGAAGAAGAAAATTTGTTTCTCAATATGAAGATTTTAATTTATTACAAAATTCCAAAAATGTAAATTACTTTTCCCCTTAATGATATAATTGTTTAAGTCAGTATCAACATCACCTTAACCGATCAAATCTTTTAACATTTCAAGTTATAAAATAAAGGCTAAAATATATGTTTGTTGTTCTACTTTATTTTTTGTTTTAAATTGATCAATATTTTAAAAGTTCTAAAACAATTTTTTAAGAAAACATATTAGTAACACGTTTTTTTTTCATTAATTTTAATCCAAACTATCATTTTAAAAAATTTAAAACAGAGACTATCAATTCAAAATAAAAAAACAAGTTAAAAGATCAAATATATATTTTAATTTAAAATAAAATAAAAAAACTAGTCAAACATAATTTTATTTTGACTTTAAAGTTTTCAGATAAATGTGGCAACGTCCTGACATAGATTGTCACATCAATTAAGATGGAAACTATTTTTAATGCACCCGGGATAACAATTTTTAATACAAGTCTTGCAAAGTGTAACACTAAACTAACAATTTTAATATCCTTTTCGATAAACACAGGCGTCAATATAAACAAGTGAATGTCTTCGCAGAGTTGATTTATCTTCAGACACATTCTACTAATATTGGTTCTTAAATATTGATACTGCTATTATCTGATAATAATGGCTCAAAATAAAGATTTACATCTGACATATGTCAATGCTCATAATTAAGGGTGGAGATAGATTGAATTTTTAATAATTCAATCCATATTTAATTTATATTTATTTAAATAGATTAAATTTTAAATTTATAATGTTTATAGTTAAGGGTGGACATAGATTGAATTTCTAAGAATTCAAATCATATTTAATTTATATCTATTTAAATGAATTAAATTTTAAATTTATATTCATATTTTTTTAAAAAAATAATTTAGATTCAAGATCTAATCTATTTAAATGGATATATGTTTGGTCATATTCAATTTATATCCACTTAAATGTTATGAAGATTTTTTTATACAAATTTTAGTTATTAAATGCTAAAAAGTGAAAACTTAGTATTTGTCTATTTAAGAGTTATTTTCAACTGACTTTGGTCAAAATTATTTTTTATCGATCTTGATTAGTGTATTTTTTGTCTACCTCAACCAATGCAATTTCAACAGATATCGGTCCAGACATTTTTAGACCGACATCAACCATGACTATTTTTTGGCTAACATCAGTTAGTGCATTTTTGGTCGACATTGGTCAAGGATATTTTTGATCGATCTTAGGTAGAGTTACTTTTTGGTTGAGGTCAGCTAGAGTTTTAGTCAATGTTGGTCGGTAATATTTTTTGGCCAACATTGACTACGGATTTTTCGACCAACATCGATTGTGACTAGTTTTTGATCAACGTTGGTTAGGAATTTTGTGGCTAACATCGATAAGTTTTTTTTGCCAACATTCGTCAAAACTATTTTTTGGTCAACATTAGCTAAGTTTTTTTGCTGACGTTGGTTGAAACTATATTTTTGTTGGCAACAGTTAGGATTTGTTGGCCAACATTAACCATGACTACTTATTTTGGCTAATGTTAACTAGGGATATTTTTTGTTGACATCAATTAGGTTTTTTTTCGATCGACGTCAATTTGGGAAATATTTTGATCGACGTCAACTATGTTTTTTTGGTCAATGATGTTTTTTAGCCGATGTCGGTTAATGATGTTTTTCAGCCGATGTCGGCCAAAAAATAGTCTCGTCTGACGTCGATCAAAAAAATTTTATCCAGCATCGAGCGAAAACCCTACTTGTCATTGATAAAATAATAATTTCGATAGACATCGGCAAAAAAACCTAGCTGACGTCGACAAATAGTCTCGACTGATGTTGGTCAAAAAGACTTTGGATGTCATCGGCAAAAAAATAGTCTTAATCAATGTTGGCTAAAAACCCTTACCAACATTAACCGAAAAATAGGTTCAATCGATGACGGCTTAAAATCATCATTTGTTGACGTCAACCAAAATAATTCTAAACGACATCGGACAAAAAATGGCTCTTTACAAAGTTGACAAAAAAAACCTAGCCGTCATTTTCCAAAAAAATGTATAAGATTTAAAAATCCAAACAAATATTCAATCCATATCCAATTAATTGAATTTGATTTAAAATTTAAAAAATTGGATTTGAATATGAAACTAATTCATTTATATGAATTTAAAATGAATTGGATTTGATTAGATATGAATTATTGGATGAATATAAATTTTTTTTGACAGTCCTACTCATAATTAACCACTTAACCATCACCTAGATACATGTATATATATTGTAGACCTTCATGTCTCATCATAATAGCTATAACGAAACCTTAATATTACAGTTTATAAATTGAAAGAGTCAAGCATAAAAAAAGGTATGAATTCAAAGCCTTGGTTCACAAAAGCTTCGGTCAACCATAACTTCAAGTTGGGTAAGTTAAATTCTGGATCAGGGCCTTTCGCCTGGTTTCAACACATCATTGACAAAATCAGAAACCAAAAACCAAGACTATTAACTAATAAAATAAAATGAAAGATTGATAACTAAACTTCAAGGAGAGGATAACTTACATTGAATGAAAATGTAAGTTGAAAACTGTCAGAAACTGTGGCCAAGTTTAAACTCTGAACATTGAAGCCTGTCAAAGATTCGAGAGACTTGCACAATGAGGCAGCCACCCCTTCTCCTTTATTGCACACTATTTTCACATAAAACCCTTTTTCATCCACTTGAGACATGTCCATCTACAAAGCAACATTATTCAAGATGTTACAATAGGTGGCTGAGAAAAAAACTAAGCATTTTATGGACTTAACTAGCTTTATTCTAAAAACTTTGATTATCTTCTTGCAGATTATATTGAATGGTTGTTGTCGGTGAATTGAACCTTCATGGGGTTTTCAATCAATGCTTGGTAATTTTTGGACTCCAATAAGGATGTTTCAAGTCCTTCAACTTCAGCCTTCAGCAATGTTGGCTTGTGCTTGAAGCTCATCCATATATGAAACAGCATCTCCAATGATAGAAGTCTTATCCATCTGTGCATATAATTAAGTTTATGTATTATATATCAGTTATATTAAACTTTCAAATGTAAAGCATGTCAATTAATTAATTTACTAATAAGCCACTTATCAAGTTTGTTTTGTATGAATTGTGAAATTTACAAGGGCAAGCTTTCTCAATTATGAAAGTTTTGTAATTTCATAATATGCAGGGACAAGGACACACCAACCTTAGTTATGTTGGAACCAAAGACCGCAATGCATAAAGCTTCTGCTTCATTCGGTCTTTTCTCCTCCTCTCAGAAATCAAAGTCTTGGACCTATCAGTTTTTGGTATTGGCTTAGGATTAACACTTTTAGTTGTTGTTGTGGTGCTGGTTGTTGTAGCAGAAGAATCCCCCATGTTATCTTCTTCTTCTCGTCCTTCTTCTTCTTCCTTGGCTTCCTCATCAAAACAAGAGAAGGAGCTATGTGTAGAGCTAATTGGATCATAAACATTCACAGAACTACTATTGCAGTGATCAAATGGGATTGCAGGGTGTGACAAGAATGAGTTATCAACAATGAATGCTTCGTTGATAGACTCAGAATTGAAGTTATAGATAACATCTTTATGCTCCCAACGAATCAAGTCGATGAACTGATCTAAGTTGGGATCTTCAACAAAGTCATGCACCTCAAAGTCATTAATGTGCACTAGAGGATCTTGATGAAAATTCATTGTGTCCATGGTTGACGTACACTTGGTGAGTGGTCTAATTGTAATATATAATATATAGATGTTTGACACTTGGCAAGGCTAATTATATATTAATATGATTATTTTTGTGTAAGTAGAATAAGAACTCGCCACACCAAGCTCTATCTTTTAAAATTATAATCAAGTTTCACTTGAATAGAAAATTATCTTGTATTCCTAATGAAGTTAATTGCAGCCGTTTCTTCTTCCTTTCACGGCCATCATGGGTTTTTTTTGTTGTAATGGTAGTAATAAGTTATTGCCATTATCACTAATGTGAATACTGTACTATATATATAAAGTTTAGGAAATGTTCTAGGCATAGTTGTACAAGTAGTCACAGTCATGGTTATCAAAATCGAGTTTTAATTTGTAGAATCATCTGATTTTACGATTTTAGTGAGTCTCAACGAGTGAAATCGTAGACAGACTCAAAACTAGAGTAGACTCGTTCAAGTCTGCGTAGACTCGTGCGATTCAGAGTAGAATCGCGAGTTTGATCCGATTTCACGATTTTGTTCAAAGACAAAACAACATCGTTTTGTGGTCCGATTTTTCATTCTTCTTCCTCGAAATTGTGGTTGTTGTTTTCATTCGTGATATTCTTTCTTTCTCACTGCGTTGTTTCGTGTCTGCTCTCCTCGCTTCACGTTCGACTGCGAAAGGGAAGGCCTCACTCGACTGCGAAAGCAAAGGCCTGCGACTGGGTGGTGGCGACGTCACGATGATCTTGTGGTGCGAACTGCGAAGCAGAAGTGGATATGTGGAGATAATGCCTTGCTTGTCTCTCTGTTATTTTTGCATGCTATAGGAACGAGGGGATTGAAAGCCCCGTCAACTCTTAGCAAACCCCCTCAGTTTTCGTTTGGAGATAGATAGCTGAAGTTGATCTTTTTTTGTTTAAAAAAATTGAATATAAGTCTTGGATGGGTTAAATTAATAGTTTGAAACTTAGGATTTAAGGCAATATGAATTGGCTCTCAAACCAGTTCCTAGTGTGAAGAAAAGAAAGCCCATTATTGCTTCATATAATCATATCCGCGAGCAAGTGCTCGAACAGACCCCCAAAACCCAGTTTTTTCAATGAGAGGCTTGCAAGCTTGTGCAATATTTTAGAGGAAAAACAAAAAGACAAATAGAAGCGGGTGCTTTACATACGAATAGTTTATATGGGTTTTGTGCTGTCATGAACTCCATTTTCCAACACAAAATTTATTATTATTTTTGTTTGATGTAGATTCTTACTAGTCTATTCGAGTTTATGAGTCGAGTCTATGGAACTCTCACGAGTTTACGTAAATTCTCGATTTTGACAACCTTGATCACAGTTGTCAAGGGAGTCTAACTCAATTATTTGAACAAGATGCATAGTTATAGTTGTCAAAGGGGATATAACTCAATTGTTTGAGCATGATGATATGTGAATTATTATAAATCTTTTGACATTATCTTTAATTCTCATGAATAAAAATATACTAGTCACAGTTTTCGTTTTCATTTTCACATCACGCTGGTTAGCATAGTGATATTTGTTGTTTTGTTTAATTTGCTGAGTGACGCCGCCGTGCATGAACACATTTCCGAACTGGTGTAACAATTAATTAAAATTGTGTTATGGCTTCTTCATTGGCATGATTGTCACTTTCTAATCATGAGCACAGTTATTTCCTGCTTAATATATATGTGTGAACGAAATCCAATTGGAACAAAATGACGTTCCTCACGTACTTATAAAATTAGATCGTATAAAACAAATAAGGAAAATGCTAACAGTGTCTTTAGAAGATAAGTTAAAGAATCAAATATTGAAAAGCTTTTTTTAAGAAAATATTGTTAATATACTTTTGTTGTGATTTTGAATGTTTTTTGTATAGAAGACATATATCTTTTACTGACAATCATATTCGAATCAGATAGAATAATTATAGATTATAAAGTTTTCTTTTAAATATTTATCCAAGACTCGAAACTTGAAACCTTTAGATAAAAGGGAATAATGCATGTCCGTTGATCTACGTGCTTGCTTGGTGGTAACAATTAAATATGAAGAACTCTGAGGGAAAGGAAGGGATAACAATTGAGACTAAATATAATACATTAAATTGCTAATACTACGAAATTGTTGACCTACATGCAAGCTGGACCCAAACGTTTAGCTTATATATTGTTAGCCAATGAGGCAATGATCATGCTTTTGCTTTAAATTAACTACTGTGACACTGAAGATGTATTGTGATATACCAACTCCAAAATGCAAGTGTGAGAGTAAATAATTGAACGCTGCAGATACTGACTCTAACTACTTGCAGTGTTCTTATTTCTGTTGCTCTCATTGACTTGATCAATGCATATTGCTGAAGCTTTAGATTCTCCATGTTTGACTTTTTTTAGAGAATCTAAATTGGGATAAGCAAGCACAGTTTTGGTCTTAATTTTGCCTTTAGTTTTCCGTCACAATCAATATCATGGCATATATAGCAACAGAGGAAGAACAGAAGTCCTCTGAACCTGAGATGAATGTTGTTTTCTTCAACTTTGCTATTTTATCATAATTAGTTATGCGAAAAATATGGATGACACGCAAGGGTGTGTGGGACACAATACATTGAGCTGACCCTTACACGTGCCTTGAACCTTTATCTTAAGTTTTGTTTGCCCCAAATCATATTCACATGGCCAAAAATTTTAATAACATAATTTTCTCATGGGTTTACCATATAAGCCTCATATATCAATAGTCAATAATCATCGTCATGGTTTTAAGTTGTCGTTGTGATCGCAGTTACAGTTTCATTGTGATCTTAGACATTACAGAAAATTGTAAGAAAATGCATCCAATGCAACTACAACTACAATCCTAATACACATATAATGAGTAAAAAGAACTTTTATGTTGTGACCACAATTGCAGTCGTGGACTATAATTTAAAATCATGATCATCATAAATTACTAAACATTGAGTCCATAGTAAGACAAGTGCTGTGCTTGTGTGCTCTTAGAGGTTATTTACCTACAAGGCAAAGGCTTATATTTAAAGGAGTTGGATGCCCCTATGAATGTTATTTCTACCCGAATCACTTGGAGTTGGAGAATGAATGGCAAATTTTCATTGCATGTGATAAAGCTCAAGAATTCTGGTAATGTGCGAATTTGTCCAACACTATTCAGCCTTTAATGAATTCTGAAAAAGGGTTTCGTGAATTAACATTCAAACTCTTGGAGAATCAACCTGACCATCAAAAGAATATTTGAGAGAATATTAACCCACATCCAACAATTGCAATCAACCTGGCTCTGACTTATTTTCTGAATGGCTCTCGGTAAGAACTAAGAGCAGTTCATTCAGCCACCACCTGGTCTCCTCCTCAAATAGGGTACATCAAATGCAATCTTGATGCAGGGAATTTTTTAAAGGAGCATCTATCTTTTGGGATTAGTATGTGCCTTCGTGACGAAAATGGTCATTCATCAAAGCACGCACCTCATTCTTTCTACATGGTATCCCTCTTCCTGCAGTAGCCGAGGCAGTTGCACTTCAAAAAAGCCTCCAATGGATTCAATCTTTGCGCCCAAGTAATGTGGTTTTTGAGACGGATCGACTGTAAAATGATAAAGGACCACTTGGATTTTGGTAGGATAGGAATCTCAAATTTTAATTCCATTTTGGAAAACTGTAAGCATATGCTTTCTTTGTAACCAACTCCGAGGTGAGTTTAGTTAAGAGATAATCTTATAATTCATAAGCTAGTTAGGACATCAAGATTTTATGTTGATTCTCATGATTATTATTGTATTCCTTTCCATGTTCACCCGTTATCATTGGTGAAGTGAAATATTTTTATTTTCTCTATAAAAAAAATATATTTACTGCTGTATAGATAAATTTGTAATGATTAATTAGCTTATTTTTTCCTTCTCCCCTTCCTTTGTTTCTCAATGCATTTGTGGAAAAATATATCACTAGTCATCGAAAGTCTAAAATATCAAACAATAGCAAACGGTTTCCTTCATTATTAAAACTCTAAAAATATTGTATCCACCACTACCATTTTTTTCCCTGTATTCATTTTCCTTCCACGTTTATTTTATCCTCTATCACCGTCATCAACATTATTTTGAGGCGTCCTATTATTCTTATTCCCCCCTCTTTTGTTGGATTTTTTATACGCCTTATCCGTAAATCCCATCACTTTCTTCACCAACATATTCCTTTTTGTTCTTATCTTTGTGCTAGTATATTGAATATGAAAATGCTTACCCATTTTTTACTTCAGGCACGAATCTTTGCTTATTGAGCTTGACACAATGACATTCAATCATTAATTTAAAAAAGACGTACTGTGAAATGATTTCTTATTTATGATAAATATTTTTTTATGGTTAACTGAAATATATAGTTTCTTCTTATAATCTTATATAATATATATTTTTCCTGATTATATATGTAACTTAAGTTACTTAGACAGTTAACCCCATACATGTATCTAATATTTTTTTGGATGGTGATGGTCCCCACTCGATGAAGAATGTGCGCTTTAGGGTGACATGTTACAGAGTACAGAACTACTGCCACCCTCACCATTTTTTCCCAGTTTAAGAATCACCTGCATCGTTAAAGTTGAAACCACTCCTTATGTATCACGTTTACCGTTTGTGAATAGTTTTTTTTTTATGAATACCATTAAAAAATCATAAAAAAAGTATCAATGAGTAGATATCATCATCTTGACCTTCCATCTAATAATACACTTTATCAACAAATTATCAATACAATTTTTATTACGTATAGTTATAGAGTTTAATGTTCATGTTTGTACTGTGTAATTTTTATTTTATTTTTGTTGAAAAGTTTACCATAGATGGGTTTCAGAACTGATTAGAATAAGAAGAGACTTTAAGAATGCTTACAGATATACTCATTGGTCATGAGCACAGTTATTTCCTGCTTAATATGTGTGTGAACGGAATCCAATTGGAATATAAGGACATTATTCCTCACGTACTTTATTAAATTAGATTGTATAAAACAAATAAGGAGAATGATAACAGTGTTTTTAGAAGATAAGTTAAAGAATCAAATATTGAAAAGCTTTTTCTGATAAAATACTGAAAAAAATCATATTCAAATCAATTAGGATCGTTATAAACAATAATATTTATCTTATATTTAACACAATTACATATACAAGACTTGAAACTGAAATTTTTAATTAAACTGAAGCAATCTATATTTATTGATCTACTGTTTGGTGGTAACAATTAAATGTGAAGAAATATGAGGGAAAGGAAGGGATAACAATTGACACTAAATATAATACACTAAATTGCTAATACTACGAAATTGCTGACCTACATGCAAGCTGGATCCAAACGTTTAGCTTATATATTGTTAGCCAATGATCATGCTTTTGCTTTAAATTAACTGGTGTGACACTGAAGATGTATTGTGATATACCAACTCCAAAATATATAAGAATGCTTATAGATATATTTACGGGTAATACATTAAGATGTTCATATTGGTAATGGAAATTAAACATATATCCTTTTGATGTATGGATTTATTTTTTATCAATTGATGAATTAACTTGTATTGATTTATACAGTGTAAAAATAATTTTATATTATTATTTAATTATAAATCTTTAACTATTTTTTGGAAGACTATAAATCACTAAAATTGATATGACTTTTAGTTAACTATAATAAAGTCAACAGATTTAATATATATATATATATATGATATTTAAAATATATATATATATATATATATATATGATAATTTATTATTAGATTAAGTGTAAAATTTAACATTATCAATACGGTGGCACAATTCGATTTCAATAGACGGATTAAAACAGGAGCTAACCTAATCATAGAACAAGGGGTTAATGTAGGAACTAAAAAAAACGGAGTAAAACAATTTTATTTTTTTTGGTATTGAAGTATAACAATTTCTACAAACTGAGAATGAATTCTGAAACCTTTTTCTTCTCCCACTATATCTTTGTTACCTCAAAATTTCTCTGGCCGTGTTTTTATTCATCAAGCATCCTATCTAGATTTCAGTTGTATAGTACATGTTTGAGATTTTAACTGCAAACAAAATCTTGCTAATGAAGGAACAGAACAGAATATCCAAGCTCTATTTTTGTCCGACCCAAGCAAATCGAGTCCGTGTTTCATTTCATTCATCCATCAAATTCAAACATGTTAGAATTAGTAATAAATCTTTTTTTGTAAAACCGTGAATTGTCGCATACAGTAAGGTAAAGTAAAGAAAAAATTGAAAGAAAATAAAAAGTCTTGTATGTATGTGTATCTGATCTTAGAAACTTAGCAGAATCTCACGTTTTGTGTTGTTGCTTAAATGATAGTAGTAGAGTAGAATCCATTATTGATCAACTTCCAAATCGCTTTATGTACGTAGTATAGATATTTTGTGCTTCATTAATATTTTATCGGTATAAAATGTTATCACTCATACTAGAGATATACTATTCGTACCAAAACATCTTTAAAATATCTTGCCCGATATTATTATTTTTATTTCTTTCTATTACATTCCTGATTTGATTTAACATTTTTGTATTTTCTTGATTAATCTACTAAGTCCTTGCATGTAAACGAGTCAGCTTGCAAGATAACACCAAATTTGTGTACACGGTTTCAATAAAGATGAATCATTACTTGTGACAATAAATATGTTATATCAATAATATATATATATATATATATATATATATATATAAATGAAAAGAAAAAAAAAAGCTTCTAAGAATAACGTCACACAGAGAAACATTGAGACAGATAAGCGAAACGGTGTGCCACGACCACGAGCTTATTGTTATAGAATATAAGTAATGATAACGTGTAAATGCAACTCCAAAGTCCAAACTTTTCTTCTGGGTGTGACTCCAAACAACTACTACTACCTAGCTAGCACACAATATTATTATGGAAACCACCGCAGAGGCTGTTTTATTTCATTGTCTTCTTGTAGTAGAGTGCTCTGAATCCAGCCCCACACAACTTTCTGCCATGGAACCTGAAATTCTGAAGTTTGGGTACTTCTTCATGTCTTATGATGATGATCATTTTCAGTTTTTTCCAGCTTTTGTTGTATGGTTCAGATTTTATTTCCCTTTTTTTTGTTTTATGAAAAAAGAGAGATTTTTCTTACGTTTTTTTTTTCTGCCATTTGGTTTGAGTCAGGTGCATGCATTACAGAAGGAGATGCAAGATCAGAGCGCCGTGCTGTGATGAGGTTTTTGACTGTAGGCATTGCCATAATGAAGCTAAGGTATAAATTTATGTACTTGCCAATGTTTCACCGTTTTAGGGTTCAGCTGAGTTGTGTTAACAGAAGACTTCATACATGCATGTTTCTTGTCCATCTGTTTTAATTTGAACAGAACTCTGAGGAGGTTGATGCTGTGGATCGTCATGATGTTCCATGCCATGAAATTAAGAAGGTTTGCATTTGTTTACTCCTCATTACTACTCACTTCTTGAATTTGAATTGGGTGTTATTATGTTGTATGATTCCTTTTGGTAACCGTTATCCTGTAGTGTACCTTAGAGTAATTCATATGATTTATATGTAATAATATTCTGAAATGGATAATTTAATGTTCATGTTGGAGAACACACTTGCCAGAGTCCTAAACCTCAATATCACTCAACAACCCAACCCCGTGAGAAATTATCAGGTGATCCTGGACCACCGACCAGGATGACGCCTTAGACACGTGTGAGGAGGGTGTGGTGCCAATGGCGCCTTAATCAATGTCTGTGGAAAATTTAGAATTATATTATATTGGGCCGAGGGCTCGAGGTCCAAACTCTTTTGATCTTAAGGCCTTTCTTGGCCATTAATGTGATAAAGTAAGTCGATCTTAGTACATGGTCCCTCCTTCCAGCATAGGCCGGCCTATTAGAAAAGTTGGGCTTAATTCATATTGCTCTACTTGACCGGCCATTCGTTGTCTGACTTTCAATCGAACAATCTACAGCCCCTCAAGAACTAAGTCTGAAAGGCATAAGTGATTTTGTAGGTCAAATGATCTAGTTACTTACCCTTGTAGAACGAGCATTTTGGGAGGGGGAGGTCATAAAAATTAAAAAGTACTTTTTTCTATAATGTCCATTAGACTTTCATGTTTGCTGGCAAAGCATTGTCATTTTTATATATGGTAAGATTGCAATTTCATTAACTAAACCTTTCTTATATTTTTGGATCATAAAGTAAAATAAAATTCTAATATTTATGTGGTTCTTATCATATTGATTCACAATGTTAAACTATATTTGATGCTGTTCACTCGCTTACTTCATTCCATTTTGTTGACTTTCAGGTTATCTGCTCCTTATGTGATATAGAGCAAGATGTGAGTTCTAAAAATCTGAACTATAATAATCAATAGATAAATGTACACATAAATATGACTACGACTATTGATCTGTTAATTGATTTTCATGCTCAGGTTCAACAGTACTGTATAAAATGTGGAATATGCATGGGCAAGTACTTTTGTGATGATGATGTAAGTTCCTCCAGTGTAATAGAATTTGTGTCATGTTTCCTTTTGTTTAGTGTAAGTCTTAGTTGTGCATATTGTATTAAAAAATTGTTCATTCTTTCAGATTTCAAAGAATCAATACCATTGTGATGAATGTGGCATTTGCAGGTAAAGTTCATCAATCAGTGTGCTAACTGCTATATTTTATATTATGTATTGCTTATCAAAATTTGATTATTCATCTGTTCTATGCAATTGCTTTTACAGAACTGGAGGTGAGGATAACTTTTTCCATTGTAAGAGATGTGGTGTGTATATTGTTCCAAATGCTTTGTTTAGTTTTCTCATAGCTTTTCTCCATTAGCTGATTGCTGTGAATCTATCGAATTTTGTTTTAGAATGTTGCTACTCGAAGGTAATGGAAAAGGGGCACCGTTGTGTAGAAGGAGCAATGCATCAGAATTGCCCTGTTTGCTTTGAGGTAAAACAAACCTATAGTACTATGACAGGCTGAAATTTTAAGAAATATGTCTGATTCTCATTTAGATGATTTCAATTTTTTCCCCTTGCAGTATCTTTTTGATACAGTTAGAGAAATCAGTGTCTTACCTTGCGCGCATACTATACATTTAGACTGTGTAAAAGAAATGGAAAAACATCAGAGTTAAGACATTTATGTCTATCTGCAAGTCAGCAGTGAAGGACTTGGTGTTTGTTAATCTGGTACACCTTTAAGGATCTCATCATTCAATATTTTTATTCTGCCATGAGTCAGTGTTGTTATACCTTTGAGACAATCTTCAGCATCCAGCCAGTGTTGTTAATTCTTTCTTTGAAAATGGATACAGGTACTCATGTCCCGTTTGCTCAAAATCCATCTGTGACATGTCAAGTATGTGGAATAAGCTTGACGAATTGGTATATAGATGCCAATTTTTTCTCTATTTATAATTTTTTAAAGAGCATATGATTGCATCAATATATTCTATTTTCGTATAGTGATATCATTCTTGAATTAAAACTTTTGGTCAGATTGCCTCAACTCCAATGCCTGAAACCTACAAAAACAAGATGGTAAGTAACAAGTCTCAACTCTAAAGCCTTGGTACTAGGAATTGTGAGACATATCTAACTCAATATTTGTATGAAACCAGGTGTGGATACTTTGCAAGGATTGTGGAGTAAATTCTCATGTACAATTCCACATTGTGGCCCATAAGTGCTTAAATTGCAACTCATACAACACAAGACAGATACAGGGAGTACCTCCTACATCAAGCTCATCTAGGGTGACTGAAATGGTGAGATGAACATTGGAATGGAAACAACTCTTGTTGAGCAGAGTTACTCTGTTACGACACTAAAATTAAATTCTAGTTATCAAACTTAGATATTAGGATGATAAACTTGGTTTAGGTTAGGCTGTGATGTATTAGTGTTTTTAAAACCTTAGAAACAATTAGGCTTCCTTGTCAAATGCCATGATGGCATTATCTGAAAATCATGTAAAGATTCAAAAACACCGAGATTCAAAGCTCCCAAAATCAAAAATCGACACAGTTAAGAATTTAAGATATAGTTTGATGGGGGAGAGGATCTTTTCATCACAATTTTCATATGACAAAGTTCATGTGAAAAAGATAAGAAAACAATATTAAATGAGTGAACAATATTTGTTTATTGGATTCTTTTTGGAGGAGGGGAGTGCTAAAAGAAAATGACATTGCAACTGCCCAATGGCTTATATAATAACAATGGAAAAAATTCTTACATTAGTTAAGGAAAACCATAAGTTTTACTAATCTTCACATCACACATAATTGAACTTTTTTTTAAAATTAAAAATCTTAATTATGTGTCATGTAAAAATTAATCAAGATCATAGAAATGAAATGGTCTTGGATTATTTAATAATTTATGGGAAGAATTGGTGAAAGTGAAAAGAAAGCACACTCCACTTGAGGTACTTTAATTTTCTTTTAAGACCTCTATATCTTGCTTAGATTTGAGAGTATCCCGTGTGCTCTTCTTTTGGGGGTTGCTATTGGTCCCAACAACGTTGTTATTGGTCCTTCCATCTTTCAAATTTTCAAAAACTCTATTTCCCACAATGCACAATGGAAATACACTTCATTTGCACTAATGGGGATGCAGAAAATATTGTACAATTAAATCACGATTTTGTTGTATATTTTTTTTACCCCCATTAATGCAACGAATGTGTATTTCTATTGTATAATTGTGTTTATGAAAAAAATACATAATAAAATCACGATTTTGTTGTGCAAGTAAGAGTTTTTTTAAAAAAAAATGTACAGCGAAAGCATAATTTTGTTGCACAATATATAATAGAATCATATTTTTGTTGTGATTTATTTTCATTGTTTGACAAATAGAATAACTTAAGTATTAATTACGTAATTTGCCACCCAACAAAATTGTGATTGTGTGGTGTTACACACAAAAATTGCAACACAACAAAATTGTGATATGTTGTGCTATAAACATTGTAGGTGGAAAAGAGTAGGTGTTAATATTGGAGGAAAGGAGATAAAGGATATTTTGGTATTTAGGCATTGATGATAGGGGTCAAAACTAAATATTAGAGGGTCAATATTAATTCCCTTCTTTTCTCTATAGTTGGGCTTTGCTTAGTGCTTTGCTTCGGCTATTGGGTCTATTGTGGTATGGCTTGTATATTATATGCACCAAAAGAAGTAGAAAGCACACCCCTATGACCCTATATTTATTATTAAAAAAATGAAAGGTAAACACCGTGAACAGTACGAACGATTAAGGAATAATGCTATAGGTTTTTTTTTTTTTTTTAATTGGGGTGGGGAGAAGAATAACCCTATAGGCTAGTTTGTCTAAACTTGAAAAAAAAGTTATTTTAAAGAAATGACTTTTTAAAAACAAACAAGATTTGTTTCTTTAAAAAAGTAAAACTTATTTTTAAAAAAGCTTAGAAAAACACATTTAAAAAACATAAAAATTATGTTTTATTGAAAAAAGAATTGTTTTAAAAATAAAATTTAAACAAACGTCCCTATGACAAACAAATTCAAGCTTGTGATCTGATATGAGAAAAACTTTGTCATGTCTCAAAACAGTCTTGAATGGCTTAAGTAAATTCATTTCACTGGTATATTTGGATGGAAGAAAAGAGAGAAAATGTAATAATGATGTATTTTTTATTGTTTGGTTCAAAAGAAAGAGAGAATAAAAGAAGAGAAATATTAACTTGTAGAAACAAAATTTTAATTTTTTTACTCTCATTTTATACTCAA